>PVHP010007913.1:0-54638 GCA_004024765.1 Zapus hudsonius
GGGGGAGGGAGAAATGGACATGCCAGATCCTCTAGACACTGCAAACATGAACCCCAGATGCATGCATCACTTTGTGCATCTGGCTTATGGGTCCTGGGGAAGCAAACCCTGGGTTGCCAGGCTTTGCAGGCAAGCGCCTTACCTGCTGAGCCATCTCTCCAGCCCGGGATATTCATCTTGATTTCAGTGGGCTTCTTGCCAGCTGAGGGGAGAAGAGGTATCGAGAAGGTTGGACCTGTCTGTCCCCAGGGCGAAGTATGACCCTGTCTCACCCTTTGTCTTACCAGCAGTGGAAGGTGGGGAAGCCATGCTAAGAGGGTCCAGGGAAGGTGACACCTCATCCGAGCACACCAGAGGGAACAAGCCTCAGAGGCTGCCAGGCACCGTTGTCCCTTCAGGACCACAGCTCATGGGGTCAGTTAGAAAGGGGTTCATTATGGCTGTGAAATAGCGCTTCAATGACAAAGACCTTTCTGCGAGCCAAACATCCCCAAAGTGTCGCATTGTCTTATCATTTACTTCAACAAGACCAGCATTTTATGTTGGTTTTAAGATCTTTCTACTTTAAAATTACAAGACGTGCCAGAAAAGTCCCAGGAATGGCTGAGGCCACAATACACACGAAGGTGTCCTTGTGATGGCAAAGCAGCTTGCAGAGCAGACGGGGGACAAGCTGAGGCCCCAGGAGGGACAGCTCAGAGCCAGCGCAGAAAGGACGGTCTCAAGGCCCTGCCAGGAATGGCATCGTGGGCCCCTCGGAGGCTTAATCCAAACAGGGAGGAGAGAGAAAGCTGGCATGGGAGATTCGTCTCCTGCTAACCTGTCAACTTCGGAAAACTTGGATCCCGAAGAATAGAAGGTGAGGGAGACGCAGAGGAGGGCAAGAACAAAGGAGCTGTGGGTAGGAGCCCTGGGTGCTGAGCGGGCGTTTCCGTGGTGGGCCTGAGTTTCGGTTGTGTAACAACCCGCCCGGCTCATTTCTCAACAGCGAGGCCTGGCCAGGCTCACCAGCCTATTTTTGTCCCACACATTTGTGGACGCTATTCAAGGCTCGTGGTGCCAAGTTAAAACGGAGACGGGTTTGAGTCACGGCCACCTGGCTGGGGCCTCAGTGGGTGGGACAGGCAGGGCTGGGGTGGCACTGGGTGGGGGTCTGTGCTTGGGGTTGGTCCACGTGCCTTACCTGGGGCTGGTTGGATTTGAGGCTACAACCCCACCTGCCACCCTGTACCTGTGTCTTAGAAGGCGGGGGCTCACGTTCTCACCTTGGAATTGGGGCTGGACTTTGATGAGGGGATGGGCAACGCCCCAAAAAGTGCCCTTCTGTGAAAAGTGACTCTGATGAACTTACCTAACATCTTCACAACTTTCTGAGTCTTATTGTAGGTGCCTGAACATCAAAAATCATCCATTTTGAGTTTCGGATCATCCAAGGAGGTGAACATTCTTACCCCATTCTCCAGATGTGGAGACTGAGGCCCTCAGTCATCTCCCGACTTCTCAAGTTTGCTGGTTGTCAACTTGGAATCTGAAGTTGGGTCATGATCGCCGGGTCCTCTGCTGCCTTCCTCCCTTCTTTCCTTTATCATTAAAAGTTGCTTAAAGTCTTTTGCAAAATAAGGTGAAAAACAACCCCAGGTGCCATCGTTTGTGGGTAATCAGAGATGCAGCCTGACTGCAGTGACCTAGGCCTGTAATCTCACCACTTGGAAGGCTGAGGCAGGAGGATCATGAGTCCAAGGTCAGCCTGGGCGACACAGTGAGGTGACCCTGCGCCACAAAAGTGAAAATAGGGGCTGGGGTTTAGGCGCTTGCCTTCAAAGCCTGATGACTTGAATTTGACTCCCAAGTCCTCACATAAAGCCAGATGCACAATGTGGCTCATGTATCTGGAGTTCTTTTACAGTGACTAAAGGTCTCCTCTCTCTCTCTCTCTCTCTCTCTCTCTCTCTCTCTCTCTCTCTCTCTCTCTCTGTGTGTGTCTCTCTCTTTTCTCAGTCTCTGTGTGTGTGCACATAAATAAATAAATATTTTTAAAAAGTAACAATGAAACCAACAAAAAAAAAAAATCCCTTAAGACTAAGCACTGCTTCTCAGTCATAACAAAAAGCCGACCGAATTCATCCTCGGCCTGGGCTCTGCTGACACGACCTTTCCCTTCTTTGGACGCGTCAGAGATCAGACCTGTGTGATTGGCCCCCCCAGCCCTGTGGCTCCGCTGTTCTCAGCCTGCAGAGCCACCATGAAAGATGCTTTGTCTTGGTGATTGAGCAAAGCGTGCAGTCTTACCATCGCTGTCGTGAGTCACAGGAGGGAGGCACTCCTACTTGGCTGGGAAATGACATTTGCGAAATCCCAGTGGAAGAGATGCCAGGTGACTTTAATGCATGTTGACCAAGGCTTACGAATCCTAGAGCGAACTGACGGAGCCCCGGTATTGAGTGGGGAGTTTTGATGGCCAGGTCTGAAGATACTGATCCCCAAGGAGAACAATAGATTAAAAAATGAGGCAGTTGCTTTCAGAGTTTGTATCAGCCAAGCCAAAGGTCTTCCTGCAGAAACAAACACGACCCGGGGGCTCAGTGACACTCACAAAAAGTGTATTTCTTGCTGGGCTTGGTGGGGTACACCTGTCATTTCAGAGCTTGGGAGGTAGAAGGCAGAAGATCAAGTGTTCAAAGCCAGCCTCAGCTACATAGTGAGTTCAAGGCCATCCTGGGCTATACGAGACCTTGAGTCATAAAACCAGAATTCATAATTTTTCAAGTGTACATTTTGCTCATCAGATGCTGTGCCATCGGAACCCGTGGCTTCCAAGGTCACGAGGTGGAGGTGAGGAAGAGAGGCTCAGGGGACCAGTGACAGCTTTGATGACTGTATTCCGAGGCCCAGATTAGCCATGAGCAGCCCGAGAAGGGGTTGCTGGGTGAGCAGACCTCATCCCCGCTGCCTCACGATCTTTGCACAGTTTTGGGTAACAGCTCTGGAATTTTGGGATGAGAATCGAAGAGTGTGTTGTGTGTGTCAAAGGCCTGTCAGTGGACTTGGGACGCATCACCCTTGACACCAGGATGACTTTATCAGCGATAATCGCATCTGCGAAGATTCCTTTTCTAAATGACGTCACACTCACGGCTTGGCCGTACATTTCGGTGGTGGTGGGGGGGTCACTATTCAGCCCAACATAACGATTATTTAGAAAAGGCCATTGTGAACAGCTTATCATTTTTTGGCCCGGATGCTCCTCATAACAAAATTAAGCTTTTTGGTCAAATTGGAACCTTCTTAGGGTCCCTTCATGGTCCCACTTACTTCTGTGTCTCGTTCGTTCTGTCTCCTGTTTCTTAAACCACAGACACTGATTGATTTGGTGTGCACCCTTCCAGGCCACGTTTTGATATTTTCCATAATTGAAGCCTAGGAATGTTTCATCTTTTTAAAAAATTTGCATAAAGAGCATCCTATTCCATAGATTGTGTAAGGCTATTTTGCATATTCAACATTTTCTTGGCAAGAGCTGTTCAAGTGGAAAGTCATAAACTTAATTTACTCATTTTGATGAATATTTTGCCCTGGATCTTATGATCTGCTGCTTGTGACTTGTCAGATATGTCCATGTTAGGAATTTAAATTGCCTTCAGGGTTTTTTTCTTACAGATTATTAAAGTTCTTCGAAGAAAAAGTACCAATATGGTATGGAGAGAGACGGATATGTCTATTCTTATTTAACATGGACAGAAAGAGAGGAAAGAAGGGGAGAAGGGAGGAGAGAGGAAGAAAGGGAAGGAGGGGGAGGGAAAGGAAGAGAATAAGAAATTCAATAGAAAATGAAACAGTTGCATATAGGGCTTGTATTGGGAGAAGAAAGAAGTCACGTTGCAGAAATAAACAAACCCCGAAGTCTCAGAATAGATAAATAGACAGATATTAACTTTGGGGAATTAGATCCTGTTCAATTATGGGGGTGAATAGGCTAGAGACCCAGAGAGGAGATATGATTTGTGTCTGATGACAGAATGTCTTCCTCTGGGGGACCTTCAGCCTTTTCTCTTATTGCACGAGGTTTATCCGTCACTGAGTCTAACCCGCTTTGAGCCAAGCCTGATTTAAATGTCAATCCTACCCTCATGGAAAGATCTCATCGAAACATTGGTCAAACATCATAGAATAACGTCTGCCTGACCAACTCGGTACTGTGAGACATATGAAATAAACCACCACACAAACCAACCTTTAAATCCCAGCCTCAAACAGGTTTCCTTCCTCTGGGGTGGAGACGCTTTTTACCCTGGAGGTCATGAACCTTAACGATCACAAAATCAACGGGAAGTCCTGGCCAGCACTTCACGTTGATAAAATGGAGTTGGTTCTGTCAGTAAAAATTCCGTTTTATGCACACATAACAGATAAGTTCACACCCTTTAGGCAGTGTTCAAAACAACATGGAGGCATGGAGATCATGGAGAGGTGGACAGCCATGTTTTGCAGCACGACCCCTTTGAGGAAGGCTGACGAAGCTTCTTCCCCTGCCTTTCATTTCCCTCAGGAATGGCAGCGTTGTAGTTCTCTCAGAACAAGTGGGTTTCAAGTCAGGCTGGAAGCCTGGGCTGTGGCTCAGTGGTACTTGTTTAAAATGTACAAGGTCCTGGGTCCCATCCCCAGAGGAACCCAAAGAATCCACAGGAATGACAACCCTTTCCAGACCTGACGTGACTCTGCCCCATCCTCTTACGCTAGAGTTTGGACCTGGAATGTTCCATATGCCCATACACTAAAGATGAGGTCCTCAGGCCGTGGGAGGTAGTGAAACGTTTAAGTAGACCTAGGGTCATCAGAGGTGTGCCTCTGCAGGGGATCATGGGACCTGGTGCCTCGCTTCCTTTCGTTCACTCCCTCAGCCACACACTCCCAGTCTGCCAGCTGCTTCTCTTCAACAGGGCCAGCTAGGGCTAAAGGCATTCTGGGAAAGATCACCGTTGTCACAGGCTGTCTAGTGCATCAAGGGTGTTTAGGCCTGTTGCAGTCAGCTTTCTGGTTGCTGCGCAGAAAGAACCCAAACAAAAGCGGCTTGTGGAGGAATGGGTTTATTGGGCTTATGGACTCGAGGGGAGACTCCATCCTGGCAGGGAAAACGATGGCATGAGCAGAGGGCTGGACATCACCTCTGCCACAGCACTGGAAACAGCGGCAGGAAGGTGTGCCAAACTCTGGCAAGGGGGAGCTGGCTTATAACCCCCATAAGCCCGCCCCAAAAAACACAGCTTCATCGAGGTTGTAAAACCCAAACTGCCATCAGCTGAGGATCGATCTATCGGAACACATTCAGTTGTTTGTGGGGGACACCTGGATCAAACCATGACAGACATATAGTTGTTATACTGCTTTTGATTTTTTAAAGAGTTATCTCTCATGATGCTGAAAGCGATGACCTTTTTCTCGGCTTGCAGAACACATGCTGAAAAGCCCCTCTTAATGCACTCCTAGAGGACCCACTCTCCCTACTCTCCTACAACACCCTCATTTTCCAGCATTCCTACAGGGATCGTGGATAACTAAACTGGTGAGAACCGTGCTACCCTCCAAGTCCCAATACAGGTCCACCTCTGTGGAGTCCGGTCACAAGCACAGAGTGAACACACCCCGGGATGTGTGTTTTGGTCCTTTGCAAACCCGAATTCTTCTCTCGGGATCTTGACTGTGGCTTTCGGGTTCGTGACTGACAGATACCTGACCTAGAAATAAAGCTTGACTCTTTTTGTTTATCTTGGTTTCCCGAAGCTTCCATGAACGTCCAAAGGCAAATGCAAGAATAACATCTGCTAACCTAGTCCCCACTGTGAGAGCAGGAGGGAAAATTCAATTAAGGAGACAGAAAATTGAAGCGAAACTCCCTGTTTAGGTCACTATCATTTCCTGCCATCAAAATAAGAGACAGATCCTTTGTATATTTATTCTAAGTTTGTCTTGAGCGTAACATGTTACTGGCTATTAATCCTCCCTTATATGCACCCAGGCAGAGAAATCATCTCTGGTCAGAACCTCTGCCTTCAGGACCACCAGAAAGCAGGTGGACCTGGGGGAGACCCCAGGTGGGTGGGGAGCGCTCACACACCTTCTGGGGTCTCTCTCAGCACTTGCTGCTGGGCGAGGATTTTCCCAGAATCTTGTTTCCAGCAGTCATTTTGGTGTTTTCCTCGTCATCGGTTCCCAGCCGTGGGGGGCTTGCACAGCTAGGGAGCCTTTCACAATGCCTGCAGACATCTGAGGTGGTCACAAAAGGGGGCAAATGCTCCTGGAATCCAGTGGGTACGATCAGGGACGCGCCTTGTCATGGTTTGATCCAGGTGTCCCCCACAAACAATTGAATGTGTTCTGATAGATCCATCCTCAGCTGATGGCAATTCGGGAATTAGAACCTCAGTAGAGCTGTGTTGTTGGGGGTGGGCTTATGGGGGTTATAGGCCAGCTTCCCCTTGCCAGTGTTTGGCACACCTTCCTGCCGCTGTTTGCAGTGCTGTGGCGGAGGTGATGTCCACCCTCTGCTCATGCCATCGTTTTTCCTGCCAGGATGGAGTCTCCCCTCGAGTCCGTAAGCCAAATAAACCCATTCCTCCACAAGCCGCTTTTGTTTGGGTTCTTCCTGCGCAGCAACTGGAAAGCTGACCGCAACAATGTCAAATAGGCTCCAAAACCCTCAGCGGTTGGAGGTTACTTAACGTGGGACAGACATCTCCCCTCACCTCACTGTTCCCCCAGGGACATTACAGCACCGTGAAGAGCTGGATGGGGAAAATGATGGCTCCAAGTTGTCTACACACAGTTAATTTTTGTTACAATTAATCAGCTCAAGGGTAATCTATGTTAAATACAGGCAACCATCAATGATGGTGATGGTTGGACCTCAGTATAAATGTACTTTATGCTCCTTACATGTACACTTAAAATGGACAGAAAGATAGAATTTATGCTTTGCAATTTTATTTTCTCTCCTAAGGATTAGTCCCAGGGTCTTATGGGTATTAGGCTAACCCTATCATTGAGCCCTGCTCCTTTCGTAGTTTTTATTTGTAGAGAAGCTTTGACTAAGTTGTCCAGGTTGACCTTGAACTCACCGTGTAGTCCAGCCTGTCCTGGAAGGCTCAGGTCTTCTGCCTTGACCTTAGATCTCTGGGATTATAGATATGCGCCACCGTGCCTGGCTGCTGTGTATATTTACCACAAATTTGAAAAAGTAAGTTGAGGATTTTGTAAGCAATTTCAGGCGAAAAATATCACCAAGATAATTAAGATTAAAATTAATGTGGTGAGCTGGGGGCTACAGGTCAGTGGCAAGAAACATGCTTAATGTGTTTGAGGCCCTGAGTTTCAAACCCCAGCACTCAAATATGTAAATAATCTGCGCAAAGGGTTAAGTGAGTGTCTTGACATGAACGGGTTTTATCAAAGCAGCCTTGGTAAATAAGTGAAAAAGAGCAAATGATCATTTTCTATTAGAAAGAACTGGATTTTGTGATTTGGGACGACTGGATTTTTTAAAATATAAATTTATTGTCCATAATGAGTTACATTATTTAGTGGGCAAACCATGCGTTGTTATCCCCACTTCCCCAATTCCCCCCTCCCCATCCCTGATCAGTTGGATATCCTCCTCCGTGGGCTGTCTGGATTAGTCCTTGTGGCAAGGGATCCTGGATAGCCTAGTACTCAGCCTGGTCTTCCTGGCCCAAGTGTGGGGATGACTGGATTTTATTTTTAACCGTGACAATAAAATGTGACTGCAAATCTGTTGGTTGGATAACAGAGTTTTCGACTCCCTCAGGCTGGGCTCATCCTGTGTCTGGAGTCCAAGATGGCCTCTCCGATGCCCAGGGTTTCCACCGGCAATGAGAGCTGAGGAAGGAAGGCAGGGTCTGAGATTCGAGTCTGTCTCCATTGGTGCCTGAGGCCAGATTCCAGAGGCCGGCATGGTGCAGTGGCCCCCAGGCTGCCACTCTGGTCACTGCTGAATCCGACAGGACAGGTGGGAGCTTGGAAGAGCGGTCCTGATGCCTCTGGCGCCGACTCCCACAAACCCACACTGTTGTGGGGTTCCCAGTACCACACCAGGAACTCTGAGCCTTCTTGTCACGTCAGAGGAGAATGTCACTCCTTCCTGCTGCCTAGGCCTTACCCACGTTTTCCTTGGCAGCTCTGTGTTCCTCGTTGCAAGGGGGACAGGGCCCTGTGCTTGGAGCCTTAGCTGGATTCACACAGCACTGCCTTCTGCCGGATAATCATCTTTTAAGGCAGGAGGACTCACCTGCCCCCACTCCCCACCATGTGAGAACAGAAATATTACTTTTGTGAAACTCAAGAGTGATGAGGCCAAGTAGATGTTTTCAACCCTCTCTTCCATCAAAGCCCTTTCCTTCTTAGACTTTAAGCAATCAGCCCCCACTCAAGGGACAATCAGACTTTGGGCCAGAGTTTGAACACATCAACAATCGGTCCACTTGGGGGCTTTGGGCAGCTGATTGGCTGGCATTCTCTGAGGAAAGGGTTTTTCTAAGTTGTTTCCTTGGGAGGAAACCAACCACACCAGCTTTAGTCTCAGACTTTCTGAGTTATTTTTCAGAGTCGGTGGAGACCTTCCAAACCCTGTCCAAACGTTCTTGTCACGTTCAAATGATGCTGATCTCTCACACCCAAGGGCAGAGACCTTTGGAACGGGCAGGGTGTGAGGCAGTTTTCTGAGTTTGTTTGGATTTCAGGAAGTGAGCGAGATAAGCTGAGTAGCCTTTTCCTGCTCTGACTCTAAAGAGAGAGAGAGGGAAAAAAGAAAGGAAAAAGAAAAAAGTTGTCCTTATCCAAAGATCCTGGAGAGAAACCACTGATAATTTCCTAACTTCAAAAGAACTGAAAATTTCAGGAGAAAGGACAATCACGGCTAAGGCCCCGGATGCAGCCAAGACATATTGAAAGGGTCAGGGGAAGCCCACAGAATGTGCTACCTAGGGTTCCATTTTTTTTAATTAAGCAGAGAGAGAGAGAGAGAGAGAGAGAGAGAGAGAGAGAGAGAGAGAGAGAGAGAGAGAGCACCAGAGCCACCACCTTGTGGTTCTGGCTTATGTGGGTACTGGGGAATTGAACTGGGAGCCTTAGGCACTGGAGGCAAGTGCCTTAACCGCTGAGCCATCTCTCCAGCCCTAGGGTTCCATTTTTATTTGCTGTTTTTGTGGGGGTGACAGAACAGGAAGCTCTGCGGCCTTTCCAGCTTCTTCCCCTTGAAATCCAGGCAGCAGGAGGGCTCTTGAAGGAGGTGCTGGGCGCCCCACTTGCCAGAGGGCTTCAGAGACCTCCCGGCTTGGCCCTGCTCTTGCTCTGCTCTTAGCAACAAGGCAGCCATCGCCATGGGAGCTCTTGGGAGAGACCAGGCGCTTCTGCAGAGCCTCGCAGAGAGTGCTCACCTTGCAAGGGATTTGAGTTCCTCACATTCCTCTTGTCACAGCCTTCTGGACCCCCAACTCCTCTGCAAGCTGTTGAGCAAAATGAGAGAGCATCCCTCCCTGCTGGCTTTGTTTTGGGGGGTGTGTGGGGAGAGGAGGGCTTTGAATGAGAAACCCAGAGGCTGCAGGTCCATTGGGCCTCTCCACACGAAGGCCATGACCTGTCCTCATGGCGGCCGTGGCCTGCCACAGAATCCTGCAGTGGTGACACTTGGGGTACGGTTGGGGGAGGGGGAGGCTCTGATAATGCCTGTGAACCTCATTTTCCATTTTGCAGCAGGGGATTAGAAGTTTTCTATTTTCCATTTTGTAGTTGGGGATTAGAAGTCAGATGATACCCAGCAAAATTCCTATGCACCTCAGAATTTAAGGAGAACCCGAATTCTTGTCTAGAAAGTTAAAGAATTCAAATTCTAGACCCCCAGAGGATAAGGTAGAGTGGGAGACTTTATTGAAAAGAAAATGGGAAGTTACAGAGTTCTCCAGCCACCAGTGTGGAGAACACGTGGGAGAGGTTTTAGCCAAAATCTATGCTGTTTAGCCAAACAAGCAAAAGAAGAAAAGATAACAAAGGTCTCCCATCATGAGGAAAAAGGTTCATATGGGAAAAATCTGGAGCCATTAGGCTGGGGTGGAGGGAAGGCCTTACCTCTCTGAGGCCTGTAAATCCTTCTCCTAAAACGCCATGCACAGGAATAAGAGACTGGACTTTGTCTCCGTGGCTTTTTAAGACTTCCACCAGGTAAGCCAGAGAGACAGCTGGTTGGTCCATACCTGACCAATCAGTTTCAGCAACTAGGTTTGAACTCTAGCTAGACACACCTCCCACTCAAGGGGAGGGGGCGTCTATGGAACTTGCCTGAAGGAGTTAACTGTCACACTATGTATCAAAGAAGGTCAAATGTCCAACCTCTTGCCTCCTGGCCATAGGCACCTACAGGATAGTGTCACAGGAAGCCACGGGTGTGGGCACCATGTCCTTCTCTCTTTTCCCTTAAGGAGGACCCAGCTGGAGTTGGCCCCTGAGAATCCTAGAGGGGCTATTTCTAGAGAAAATGACCCAAAGCTCAGCTTTGCCTTTTGAATGCATCCTATATGAGCTGCAAAGTCTCTGCTAGGAATCATCCCAGGGCTTGGATTTAGGCCAGTGGTAGGGTGCTTTCTTAGCATGTCTGAGGCCTTGGGTTCTCTTTTTAAGAATTCTATTTCCCAAGAAGAAGTCTCGGAACAGTGGGCTGCATCATTGTCTGGCTTGGCTTCATCACAAAGCGCTCATCCCCTGGTTCCCCACCCTGAGTCCTCCTGCGAGTTTGGCAAATTCCACCCTCTTGGGCCAGCCTGGCCCTGGCCAGGGGTGTGGGTCGTTCTCACATGCAGCTCCCTTCAGCGGCTGGCTGTGGGAGGGACGAGGCCTGAGCCTTGTTTTCTCACTGGTCTAATCCGCTCTTCACAGCAGACATCAAGCTGATGTAAAGAAACTGGGCCAATGGCTACGCTGAGGTTTGGTCGTTCCTCACTTACACAGCTGCTCTTGGAAACACCTGAAGTGACCGCTCCCCTGAGGTGGAGGCTCACAGACATCAGGAGAAGGGAAGTTACAGGAGTTCCCGCCATCACCTTGCTGAGGGCCTTCCAGATCAGCCTCAGCAGTTTCCAGATCAACCAACAGAGGCCCTGCTTTCTCTCTTATGCTGGCTCACTCGCTCGCCACGGGCCTGGGACGAGCAACGCAGGGCACATAGGAAGAGTGTTTGCCTTTCTCTGATGCCACGGATCTGCCCTTGATCTATCCCAGCCCTGACCCACCTCTCTCCCAGGGCAGAGAGCATGCTTTCTTGTCTCTGGAGAACCAGAGCGCTCATGATGGCATCTGGCCACCTTGAAGGGCCTGTGACCTCAGGGCCTTTACGTGACTTTCAGGGTTCTGTCTCACCGCTGGTCTTGCCCAGCCTGGATCCCTTAAGTTCCCCTCCATCTTTTCAGTCCATCTGCCAATGGCCCTGGGGAGCATGTCCTCCTCACCCGCAGATCCCACACCAGTGACGAGCTTGATCCCTGATGCCGAAGTCCAGAGACCATATTCCCTTAGAAGTAACACTTTCTGAGGCCCTCCCCCGCCTGCACCAGCTCCAGAGAATTTCATCCTATTCACTGCACGCAGAGTCCAGCGGCCTTGAGACAGACCTCAGTGGCCCATCCAGCACTCAGAGGGGACTGAGTTCCTCTTTGGGATGGATGGGAGGGGACGAACACCTGCCACCGCACAGCCACTTGGCCCCAGCGTCCCGGCACCCCGTGGGGAGGGAGAAGGCTAGAACGGCGCCAGGCTTTGCCTTGATCCCATCACTAAGCAGTTCTCTCACCCCTGAAGGCACTTTACTGCTGAGATTCAGGGTGAAGGTATTTGAAGTCTGGCCAGTAAAAGCTGTGGGAACAGGGCCGGGAGCTTGTGCTGGAAGCAGACGGAGCCCCATGCTGATGCTCCGCTCCTCTGTGCTGGAGGCCAGCTGAGCCCCACGCTGGGTCTCCGCTCTTCCTATTTATTTGCATGATCTGAGCTAATTTCTCAGCTGTAATCTACACCACCCACCACCTCGGAACTTCCCAGAAGTGCCCAGCAGAGGAGAGGTGGGAAGAGAAGGAATGTGCCTACTCCTGGGCCTGAGCTACACAGCCTACAGACTAGTCCTAGACGGTCACTGCCGTCACTCAGCCAATTCAAAATAAGCGAAATGTTGGCAGCAGATGGATAAAGGAGAAGGTCCCGATTTTATTGGAGGACAGAATATGTTACTTTATCAGATAACAGAGTGGATTAAAGTGGAAAGACAGGCGATCACCCACAGCGATTCAGTGCTTAAATTTGGATAATTTGTTTATCTTGGATTTCTTTTTGCAGTCATTCTGATCTTTAGAAACTTTAGGATCTTTAGGGGCTTAGGAAGAGCTCACTGGTTAGGCACGTTCCCAGCTGCCCAATGCCCTGCATCCCATCCTCAATTCTGAAAGCAAAAGCAAAAAAAAGTTGCACCAGAAAGCTTAAGTGTGTGTTAAGTGAGAGAAGCCAGCCTAAATAAGCTACTTGCTATAAGAAGCTAAGTAAATGTCTTCCCAGCGAAAGGTAAAGCAAGGGGATGGTAAAGGCGCCAGTATAGTGAAAAGAGGAGAAGATCAACAATTCCTGGGGATGAGACCATGAGTAGCTGCATGGTGTCATGAGTTTGTCTGGACACCAGGAGTGAGCTCCGACGAAAACTCCAGAGGAGTGGTTTTGATGACGTCGTTCATCAGCTGCAACAACTATACCACACTGTGGGTGTTGATAAGGAGCAATTATTGTGCAATGGGTGTAGAAATACATGGGGAATCTTTGCACCTTCTGTTCAATATTGCTTTGAATTTAATTTGATAAGAGAATATTGTGCAATGGAGGTGGAAATATATGGTAAATCTCTGTACCTTCTGTTCAATATTGCTCTTAAAAGTAAAGACTAGTGGGCTGGAGAGACGGATCAGCAGTTAAAGGCGCTTGCTTACAAAGCTTGATGGCCCGAAGGGGATTACTCAGTACCCAAGGGTTGCAGTCAGTCACACGCCACTGGGATGAATCAGGCAGGATTCATGGGAGGAAAGGATTTAGCGAAGCTACAGATCCAGGGAAAGTTCCATAATGGTGAAAGAGATGGGCCCTTTCACAGGTCCAAGTAGAGAGAAAGAGAAGCCACCACCAACACCACACACACAAAACAGCAAACAGGCAAGGGGTGAAGGGAGAAAATTTCCTTCCTCTTTATATAGCCTTAGGGTGGGGTCTTCCAACCATTTCCCAGACTTGTTGGCTTCCTGAGTCTCTGCAATTTTCTTCCTGCACTGCCCTTGAAGGAAGGTGTGTTCATTTTGAGCTTCTTTACATCCTGCCCCCTACTGAGAGGCTGCCTTCCTGTGAACATCCTCAGAGACCCACCCGAGATAATTAAAAGATGAAGCTGACAACAAAACCTCACCATCACACCGCTAAAGCCAGATGCACAAAGTATGGTGTGCCCACAATTCCTCATCTATCTCTATGTCTCTCTCTCAAATTAAAAAAAATATTCAAAAAATAAAAGCTACTAAAAGATTGCATTAAAATACATGATTTGAGCTAGGTATGATGGTGTATGTCTGTAATCCTAGCGCTGGAGAGGCTGAGGTAGGTGGATCCATGCAAGTTGGAGGCCAGCGGGAGCTACATGGAAAGCCTCTGTCTCAGAACAAGTAAACAAACACACAGGTGAACAAGTCAATGAAGAAACAAGCACTAAGACCTGGGGACCCAGAACTTCTGAAGACGATGGCGGGGGTCGGCAATGTGTGTTCAGTGCCATTCATGTGCACTTAGTAATATTTTACATTGTGTTAGTCTTGCTGTAGTTAAATAACATTTATTTTGGTGACTGAGTTTTATTTTATTTTATTTTTATTTTTTAAATTCTTCTTTTTTTTTTTTTTTTTTTTTGGTTTTTCGAGGTAGGGTCTCACTCTAGCCCAGGCTGACCTGGAATTCACCATGTAGTCTCAGGCTGGCCTTGAACTCACGGTGATCCTCCTACCTCTGCCTCCCGAGTGCTGGGATTAAAGGCGTTTGCCACCACACCCGGCGGTGACTGAGTTTTCGATGTCCCTTCAGTGCTCTGCTCACCTGCACCCACCACCCAGCCCCGTCATGTGCCTGCTCTCCTGCCTCACAAACCAGAGCTCCTGGAGGCTATGAGGAGAACTCTCCCCGTCGTGTGGGGATGCCTGCTTACATTTTATGCAGCCAACAAGCTCTTTGCTTTTCTCAAGACCCAAAGCTTTAAATCCCACCAGCTTGTTATAGAAATGTAACTTACACCTGAAAACACACCAGGGACTCCTTCTTTAGAGCTAGACAAACAAAATTATCCTCATGTGCCTCTCTTACTTTTTATCAAAGATAACCCAAGTAAGAAAGAAGGAGAAAGACAAACAGTAGTCTCTGGAATCCACTGGGGCCCGGTTCCAGGAACCCCCTAAAGATGCCAAAATCTACAGATTCTTCTAGGAACTGTATACTATTTGCATAAGAACCTTTCTGTGTACCTATTAAATAATAACCAGAGAATTTATGATACCCAAAACAATGAAAATGCTGCATGGAGACTTGTTAACACTGAATTATTTAAGGAATAATGAAAAAAATCTTTACATACTCAATATTTTTTTCTGCGTGTTTTTACATGGTTGGTTGATTCAGGATACAGAGATTTGGCGGGCTCCTGGTATAGGAAGATGGCAAAGTGGCGAAGTCACGTTTTAGGCTGTGGACTCACCTGTGCCAGCCTTACCTGCCTGAGGCCCCATGAATCAGCTTGGGAAGACCCAGTCCTCAGCAGGGTGTGGCTGGGTTCCTGCTCAGGGTGAAGGCTGATGTCAAAGTGGGGCCTGGAGCTTCTGGGAACAGGTCTGCTTTCAAGCTCACCTTCACGATAAGCTTTGGAGGACTGAAGGCCATTCCCCCCTCTAGCCATCAGCCATGTTCCTTCTGTGTGGCCTGGATTATTTATTAATTATTAATTATTTCTATGGCACTTTGTTAAAATGCTTAACAATTTATGGTAGGAAAAACTTATTTTGGCTCACTTTTCAGAGGGATTTAGTCCATTGGGGAGGGGGTAGGAAATACATAACAGAGGTTTCTCACATCACAGAGGCAAATAGTGACCAGAACTAAGGGCTGGGTACAACCTTCAAAGGCATCGACCTATTTATGCCAGCCGGGCCACACCTCCTAAGGGTTCCCCCAGCCTCCCCAAAATAGAATGACCAGATGGGGAGCAAGCATTCAAAGCACTAGCCAATGTGCGCAGTTCAGACTCAGACCAGAACATGGCTGCTCTGTCTTCAACTTAGCAAAGGTTGGGTGCCCTGTGTTCCTTGCATCTTTGGCTCTCTGCATCTCAGGGCTCCTGAGATTCAGCATTGCTTAATTAGTGTTGAATTGAATGCCTGGGGGATGGGAGAGTGCACAGAAATCTTGGGGCCATCTCAGAAGTCTGCATGCCCAAGTAGCCTTTGAAATGTACCAGGTGGTAGGTGAGGGGCTTTGAGGTCTTCCAGCCCTGCGTTTGCTCTATCAACTGGCTGGCCTGCTGCCCCCCACATTTCGCTACCACAGCCTCGGACTCACACTCCCTTCTCCTCTGAGGATGAGGAGCTCTGCTTCTGTCCCAGGTCAGTGTGAACTTGGGCCAAGACCACCAGCACAGGTGATAATTGTGACAATTTTCTTTGAGATCAGATTTCGTGCTGACCCCATCCCCTCCTGTCATCCCAACCCCCACCCCTCCTCAGCTGGAAATGATTTGCAGGACTTGAATCGCTGTGCTGGGGAGGCAGAGCCCAGACTAGGCAGTTTCGAAGGCCATTTGGCATGAATTCTCTCCCTTCTCCAGACATGCAGTATATCTTGGTGCTGAAGGCTCTGAGATATAGGTCATAGTGCTTATCTTTCTAATGGACACAATCCAGAGAGAAAGAGAAGTATGTCGATTACCAAATTTGTGGTTTGGGTTAGGAGCACTAACTAAAGTTTGCTTTTGTTCTCTCCAAGGAGAAAGGGTCTGTTAACGTGCAAACATGACAGACTTATTCTATTTTAAATGCTCTGGAGAATTGAAAGCCAGTCCTAGGTAATCCGTGCACCAAACAACCTCCTACTGACTTAGTGATTGGGTCGTTTCCTCACTGTTCAGGTGCCAAGAAGGGGATGTCTTCCACTTCAGTTCTTTCCTTTTCCTTTCTTTTAAATTTATTTATTTGGGTGTGTGCATGCCAGGGCCTCTTGCCACTGCAAACAAATACCAGATGCTTACGCCACTTTTTGCATCTGGTTTTATGTGCGTGGCTTGGGAATTGAATCCAGGCTGGCAGGCTATGCAAGCAATTGTATTTAACTACTGAACCATCTTCCCCCCACCCCCACCCCTTTTTTCTATTCTTTTTTGGTGTGTGTATAACATGCATGGCATGTGTGCAGATGTGCACACGCTTTGCACATGTGCAGAGGCCAGAGGGAGATGTTGGTGTCCTCCTCCGCGTCTCTACCACCTTACCTCCTGAGATGGTGTATGGTACTGAAACTGATCTAATGTTTTGCTTAGATGGGCTGATCGGGGAGCCCCAGCAATTGTTGGCACTGGGCTTATAGGAATGTGAAACCACGCCTAGATGTATCTTTTAACATGAGTGGTGGGGATTTTTATATATCCTACTCCCCCCCACATTTTCCTATTATGTTTTCACTAGTGTTAAAATTGAGGAAGGCCCTAATTTGGATCTTAAGTGTCCCCCAAGGTGCTTGGCACTATTGGGGGTTAGTGGGACCTTTAAGGGGTGGGGCCAAAGGGTGCAGAGGCAGTTGGTAAAGAGCTCGCTGTGAAAGCATGGGGACCTGAGTTTGGGTCCAGCATCCACATAAAAGCCAGATGTGGTGGCGTGTGCTGTGATCCCGGTGCTGGAGAGGCAGAGATAGGAGAGTTCCTGGGGCTTGCTGGTTAGTCTAGCAGAATTGGTGAGCTCAGGTTTAGCGAAAGACTGCCTCCAAAAGCAGGTTGGAGAGCAATTGAGGAAGACACGTGACTGCAACCTGTGGCCTCTACAGGCATGTGCATGTGTTCCAGCACACACACATACTTACAGATGCATGCTTGCACACACAAACGCTGCACACATAGAGCCATGTGCATACAGACATGCATGCATGTACACACAAAACACTGCACACATAGAGTCATGTGTATACAGACATGCATGTACACACAAAGACGAATGTGTATACAAGATACATACACACATACACGCATGTGCATGCATGTAGGTAATTGGGTGTGAAGTAGACTGTGGGACTCTGGTTTCTAGTTGCTGTGAGAACAGTTTGTTCTGACACACAATCCCCGCCATGATGTGCTGCCTGGTCAGAGGCCAATAAGACCAAGAAACCTCTAAAACGGTGAGCCAAAATGGGCCTTTTCTTTTCTATAGCTGCAATAATGCAGAGCTGTGGTCAGAAGCTGGTGTTGGGACAGGATGGAAACTAAGCCCCAGTTTGCACTCAGGATCACTCTTGCATTGTAATTCTATAGATTTTGATAATGTGTACCGTCTTGTATTCACAATGAAGGCAGCTTATAGTAACCTTCACTGGTCTTAAATCCCTCTATGGCCCATCTATCCATCCTTCCCTCTGTCGCACCGCTTAACAACCAATGATCTTGTTGCTTCCATGTTTTCATTTTCCAGAATGTCACACAGTGGGATCACACTGTGTAGCATTTGAAGGATGGCCTTTTGCACCCAGTTATAAGCTTTGAGGTCTGGGGGTCGTACTGACATAGCACGAAATAACCCACATCAATATATGAAGAGAATTAGCATGTTGGTCACTTAGGTGATCAAATGGATTCAACACACATGCGTTCTTTATTAGCTGAAGTGCACAATGCTGCCTGTGAGAACAGGAGGGTTTTTGCACATGTTAGCAGCCTTGATTGTATGTGTGGCTCTTGTATACACATTTGTGTACAACTTGCCAAGCCAGCACCTTGCTCCAAAATAGAGAGATTCAATTTCACGACCATTACCATTCATTTTCACATTTTGGTTACTTCCATCTGCCCTACATTTCCTCAATACTCCCAGTTACTACCCATTTCAAAGAGGGAGAAATGGAGGCTTATCCAGCATCATGTATCAGCGTGTTCTCTCCGTTGATGGGACATTTTGTACCCAGCTTTTGCTAGCTGATACCTTTCTGCTCACGAGTGCACCCACATTAAAGAGCTGAAAGGCACAAAGCCCAGGAAAGTCTACAAACACTTCCTTCCTGGGGATGTCAGTTCCATTTCGAAGTGCCTGAAGGCAACATTGTCCATCAGAGTGTGACTTCAGATTCCCTGAATGCCGGCAGGCATTTCCTGGTGTGAAGCAGAGCACAGGACCCTGAAGGAAAGAAGTCAACTGTCCTCATACTAATCTTGTCCTTGTAAGGACACTCCGTTTGGTTCAGCTGGGATTGCTTGTCACAGCTTCCTGCCCCAAAGTAAGTCCAGAGACCTTTGTGTGTTCATTTGTTTATCAAAGCTGCTCTGGGCCCCTGACTATCAGACAGGGAAGGACTGTCATCAAAGACTCCACAGCGGAAGTCACTATGAGTACAACATGGTGGCTTAAGGGAGGGTCCCTTGTGTCTGTGGGTCAGTGAAAGATGCACCCAGGAGGCGATCGTTGGCCCGATGGATATGCAGCAGGTGTGTAGGATGCGTCAGTGAAGAGAACAGCTGGCTCTCCACATCTGCAGTTGGCACCCAAGGATCCAGCCAACCTAGGATGCAAGATACTCCCCAAAACATTGCATCTGCCTTACATAGAATTTTCCTTCCTCTTTCTATTTCTGAGACAGCCAGTGCCCCGACTACTCACGTGGTCAGTTTTCACATGTGCCAGGCGTTACAAGCATGAGGTCATGAGGAGGGAGGATGGATGCAGGTATAAAGGGACCCGCGGGTACCAAGGGGCGTCTCCACACACATGCAATAGAGGCTATTGCATGGGTACCACACTGTTAATGTCTCTGCCGCCTGCGATTTGAGAGAATGAGGATGGGACATGGGACAAGGCTGGCTGGGGGCGAGACAAGGACAGAAGGGACCAGGCTAATGGATGCCTGAGATGTGAACTCCCGAGGCTCAGTGCTTGCTTCTGAAAACATTTGTTTCTGTCCAGAATGTTTGCACCATTGTGAAAGTATCATTTTCTCAATTCTTATTCTACCCCTTATGATCAGCCTCCAATTCTTAAGCGGTGTGGCGTTCCTTTTGCCACACACACTCCCGACAGATGCGGGAAGCTCAGTTCTAACACAGCCAAATGTGACTTCGGAAACAGAGCTTTTCCTCTGCTGAGTTCAGAGCCCAGGAAGGGCTGCTGTGAGTCACTGGTCTCAGGAACATCCTGGTTCTGTCACTAACTAGAAGGTGGCCTCTGCACACATGCACATCACCTGGACCTTCTGGGCCCAGCCACTCCATTCATAAAACAGTGAAGTTGAGGCATTCAGACCTCTGCCACGTCTTTCACCGAAGGGCAGTTGTACCACACTGATTGAGCTCTCTCTCCTCTAAGGACCCTTGAGACTCAACTGGCTTTTTGATTGTAGAAGGGAATTTCATTGTGTGACAGTCTTCCACCCACTCAGCTGGAGTCGATTAGTTTAAAGTCAATTCCCACGGCCCAGGCATCCTGGCTACCGAAGGGAAACCACACTGGCGTGGTTAAATCTCTGTGGCTTCTGGTGGCCGGTCTGAGTCATGAAAAACCTGTCCACTTTCATTGAGTGTGGGAGCACAAAGGTGATGGGCTTCCACTTTTAGTTTAGCAAGCAAATTCTTTTTTGGTGCCTGTCAAAAACCTTCCTCGACACGCAGGGTATCGTGAAGAGCAAGCAAATGGATGTCTCTGGCTTGGAAGAGACGATTTAATCAGCAGCAAAGGTCATCACAGGGGAGGCAACGCACGGCAAGGCTGATACACTCTCACTTTGGAACGCAATCGTTTTTGTTAAGTGTTTTATGCATGGGTGTGACGTGTATGCATGCAGTATGCATGTTCACATGTCTGTGGGCGCATCAGTGTGCAGTGCATGTGGAAGCCAGAGGTTGATGGTGGGTGCCTTCTTGAACCACTGTCTGGTTTATTTACTGAGCCAGGGTCTTCTGCTCAATCCCAGGACTCCCTGATTTCACTAATCTAGCCAGCTTTCCCCGGGAGCTCCCTGTCTCTGCTTCCTGTCTGCTGGAATTACAGGCAGACCACCACACTCACTTGACATTTATATGAGTGCTGGGGATCTGAACTCGGGTCCTCATGTTTGCAGAGCAAATGTTTCATTCACTGAGCCATCTCCCCAGCTCTATGAACATATTGGTTTTTCTAAGTCCCCTTAGGTCCCAAGGACCATCAATGATCAGCCTACGGATTTGTATTTTTTGCACGTGCAAGAAACAGAGATTCTGATGTCTGAGTGTGTGTGTACCACAGGCTAAGGGGGATTTCTGTCACAGAAAAGAGCTATACTTTCACAGCAAAGAGCTTGCTTTGAGACAGTGAAGAGCTGGCTACATTGTCACAGTAAAGAGTTACATTGTCACAGTAAAGAGTTACATTGTCACAGTAAAAAGCAACAATGCTGACAATGTTCTGGAAAATAAATGGCTGTCAAGGAGGCCAGGTGGAGTCTACATTTATTTGTAGGTTTCTCTTTTCTTTCTTTTTTTCTGTTCCAGTGGTAAAACCAAGGGATTGGAGTAGACTTTGACTATTCTCAAGTTATAGTATTTATCTTGTGAGGAAAAATTTGATTGTAATCCTTGAATAAAAATAAAATGTAACAAAATATTTCCAAAAAAATCTCTGCAGATGAATTTCAGTTAGATTTTCAAAACATTCCCGAGTCAACCCCTCTAGAGATGATTCATGAGGAATAAATAAATCGATAAATTAGTAGAGAACTGGAAAGGTAGCTCAGTGGGAGAACAGGTGCCGAACACACACAAACCCTGACTTTCCCTTCACTACTAAATAACAAAGTAAAATAAAATAAAATACATGCCTAGAACAGGGATTCTTAAACTTTTATCTGATCTCAACCCCTTGTTATCCAAGGAATTTTTATGTGACCCCCAACTATATAGGAATATAAAATGGGTATACAAATCAAATGTTTACTGACAATAAATCATAAAGAAATGTAGTTTATAATAATTATTTGATATGAATATAATTTTACCATTTATCAAAGATGAGAGAAATTTGGCATACTAATCGGATAGATGTGCTTCGTTATTTTTACATAAAGAATTAAATATGGGCTAATATTTCATGTTGCAGGAGCAGATCTTCAATGTTTTTCCAAGTTGATCAATAGCTTGAGTTTATAACCATCAAGATGGAGAATGTGGTAAATATGTAATACATAATGGAAGAAGTATGTTTAGGGCCAGTTCAGAATAATTGGAAATTCTGCCTTCCTCCCAAGTCAAAAGTCATTTAATGATTTTTTAAATAAAACCTAAGTCAGCAACTCAATTGGAAAAATTTAAAGTCATTCAAACACAATATAATATTCCTTTGGTTTTCCAATTGTAAAAATCATAAACCCTCCAATTAAATGTAGACTCCACCTTCCCTTCCTGTCATGACCCAGGGTTTCTCTTCCACAGCAAGTGAAAAGCTCTTCCTTGTGAGAGAAGTACCAGCCCTTCGATCTGTGGTGTGAATGGGGTTGAACGTCAGAATCTTCATACATCAGAGAATCTCTAAGAAACTATTTTTGGCTGGAGAGCTGGCTCAGCAGTTAAGGGCCCTTGCTTGCAAAGCCTGCTGGCTCAAGTTCATTTCCCCAGGACCTACATAAAGCCAGATGCATGAAATAGCACATGCGTTTGGAGGTCTTTGCAGTATCAAGAGGCCCTGGCACACCATCTCTCTTTCTTATCACAAATAAATAAAAATAGGTTTAAAAGGAAACTATTTCAATTCTAACACAGAACAATATTGAATATTTCATTTTTAAAAACCTTCTCACATGGGCTGGAGAGATGGCTCAGTGGTTAAGGCACTTGCCTGAAATGCCTGAAGACCAGGTTTGATTCCTCAGTACCACGTAAAGCCAGATGATCAGAGTGGTGGACGCACCTGGAGGTCGTTTGCAGTGGCTGGAGGCCCTGGCTCACCAAGTCATTCTCTCTCTCTCTCTTTCTCTCTCTCTTGCTCTCTCCTTGCAAATAAAGATTTTTTTTAAAAAACACCTCCTAACACAGCACAATCCTAAAAAAATGTGAATTCGGGACTTCTATGCTAAGGTGTGATGGTAGAAACATACTGTCTTTGTTTTGTGTAATTAAATTATGATGTTCCTATAAGAGCAAAAAAGGAAACAACTGTTCTGTCTGCACAGTAAGAACGCTGCAGTTCATAGTCTGCAGCACTCAGCTGAGGGGTTTCTGGAGGGTTCTCTGGCACCAGTACCCACAGAGCAGAGCTCACAGGCTGTCAGCCGGCGCCAAGGCCGAGGAGAAGTTGCAGGTACAACGAGGGTGAGCCAGATTCATTATGTGTGTGATTTTGAATTAACTTTGGGCATGTGCTCAGAAACCTTTTACTACTGTCAAATTTTTCATGACCCCCCATTTGGTCACATGATCCCCCCCATTTGGTCACATGACCCCATATG
The DNA here is from genome assembly GCA_004024765.1 of Zapus hudsonius. Lineage (NCBI taxonomy): Eukaryota > Metazoa > Chordata > Mammalia > Rodentia > Dipodidae > Zapus > Zapus hudsonius. The sequence continues at coordinate 22,777 of PVHP010007913.1, forward strand.
TGGTCACTACCCACAGTTTAAGAGGCAGGGAACAAGAATATCGTAAGAGGCATGTTTGGGAGCTGTGATGGTCTGAGCTCACAGACTCTTTTATTTTATTTTATTTTATTATTTTATTTTATTTTATTTTATTTTATTTTATTTTATTTTATTTCATCTCATCTCATTTCATTTTATTTTTTTCTGCGCTCTGTCAACAACTTGGTGGTGCTATTTTGAGGCCCACAGGAAGTGGGCCTGGCTACAGATCACTAGGCGTGGGCTGTTGACAGTTATACCAGCTTCTGGTTCTGCCCTACACTCTGCTCTTGCCCCTGCCATCCCTCCCTTCTGCGGCCGACTGACACGTCTAAAACCACGAGCCAAAAGCAATCCTGCCTCCCTAAAGTTCCTTAGGTGTGTCGTCACCACGAGAGAAGTTAGTAATAGAGAAACTCTGCCTTTTGATTTCTTTCTCTGCTTTCAGTGGTTTGTTTTTTCTTTTTTTTTATTCATTTTATCTTTATTGTCTAAAATTAGACACATTGACTGAGCAAATGCTGTGTTGGTATTCCCATTTCCCTCCTCCCTGTCCCCAACCACTGGGGATCCTCCTTGGTGAGCACACTGGATCCATCCTTGTGGTAAGGGGTGATGGATAGCCAGGTTGCCCCCCCCTTTATGAATTATAGTTGAGGGGGTAATGGCTCTGGATATTCTCCTCCACCACGGCTCTTACAATCTTTCTGCCCCCTCTTCCGCTCAGTTCCCTGAGTCATGGAGGGTGAGTTTTAAGTCTGTTTTATTGTTGTGAACTTAAGAGTCTCTATGCTTCTCCTTGAAGTTGGGTTGGAGAAGTCGTTGGTGTCTGTCTGACACACACATGCCGAATCAATGACATCAGTTCTGAGTGACGGCTCCCGTGCAGGACAAGGGAGGAGCTGAGGAGGGATCTGAGCTGGTGTCTGCTCGATGCCAAAACAATCCATTCCATTAAAAAAATCAGCTGGACAAGTAAGTAGAACTGGACCCTAACCCACAGGATAAGATAAACATCCACAAACCCATCCTGATATAAACAAGTGACTGAATAAATAAATGGAAGAGAAAAAGAGACAAATCTTTTGTGCAGAAAATTCCAAATATTTGCCCTCAAAGACGTTGAGTCTAACTCCTTACCCTAAACACAAACTTCCTTCCCAAAAGACAGTATGGAAGGGTGGTAGAGAAAGTTCTTTTTAAGGTGGATGTATTTTTGGAATATATTATTGAAAAATAACTTTGGTTCATAATAATAGATATTGCCAAATTTCCCATAGAGATTGGAACCATTTTCCCATTAGGTTTTCAGAAATGACATTCTGCCTCCTCCTTTGCCCTCATAGGATATTATCCTTAAAAAAGTACAACCTTGGTGTTGGGACATGGAACCTCAGTGTGGTTTTATTTGTATTTTAAGTATTATGAGCGCGTTTTTTTTTATCGTCTACTTAATATTCTATATTGTTGTCTATAAAGTGCTCCCCCAAAGCCCTCGGTAAAGGCTTGGTCTCCAGTCTGTGGTGAGGTGGAGGAACCTTTAGGAGAAGGGGTGAATGGGAGGAGGTTGAGTCATGGGCTGTCGCTGCAGGGATACTGGGACCCAGTCCCTTGGTCCTTCTCTCTTCTCTTCCCAGACACTGAGCTGAGCTCCACCAAGACCTTCTGCCTCACCAAGGCCCAAAGGCTAGTTCAGGTCAAGTGACCGTGGACTAAATCCTTGGAAGCCCTGAGCCAACGTGAACTTCTTTCCAGGAATGTCTTAGAGAGATTAAACCTTGATTGACACCTGTCCACACACTCTTTTAATCTAAAAAGAAAACAGAGACCTTGGGCTTTTACTGGAAAAAAAACCCAAAACATATACAGATGATTTGACTTGCAATGGGTCAACTTAAATTTTCAAACTTTACGATGGTGCCCAATGACATACCTTCAGTATAGTTGGTGCCATGAATTTTGTTTTAAATCTAGACTTTTCCCAGGCTAGCATTCCAAGGCCCAGTTCTTTCTCGTAACATTGGGCAGTGGCTGTGAGCCCCATCTCCATCAGCCTCACGATCAGGCCAGGGCAGAGCTGACCAATTACAGGCATCTGCGTGGTTAAACCAGAATGCTCGGTGGGCCATTGAGGAGACTTTCAATGGAGTCCGACTCTACCCCACGTCAGGGAGTTCCTACAGTGACCTGAAGTCTGACAGCTCGTGGCGTCTCCAGCAGCTCTGGAATGTTGTTAGTAAGTGGTGGCTAGCTGAGTCCCCACCCCAGAGGTCCCCAGCGAGGGTCCTAGTAACATGGCACATCCTTACCTCTCACCTAGTCATATGAGCTCTACTTGTATCCTTGAGTCTCAGAGACCCACATGACCTTGACCTTGGAGTGTTCTAGTTCACCTACCTTCTTGGGGCCACAGGGTTAAGGGTTTCACTGATTTTCTGTTGCTAAAAAATGTGTGGTTTATCACAACCTTCAGAAACATCCAACGATCACGACCACCCCCTTTCTCCTCTCGTCTGTGCCTTCAATGAGCCGGATGCAAGTAAACCCATGGCTTTGGAACCCGAAAAAGCAGGGAAAGTGACGCAGGCTTCAGGGAGATGAAAGCGTGGAACCCAGAAGTCTAATTAAAAGCAACTGAGAAGCGAGGGTTCGATCCAGAGTTTGCTCACCTGAAAAAATAAACCAAGAGCCCTGTGGAGGCTTTGCGGAGGCTGGGGGAGAGGGGCCCAGAGGTTCACACAGGGCACAGGACGGCTTGGCTCGGAGGACACAGAGCCTTACTATTCCTTCTCTCTCGGAGTCAGGGGAAGGTCAGCCAGAGGTGAGGACAGCCTGCACTTGGACTTCAAGATGTTAGCCATTAATGAGCGAGGAGACTCTCAGCCATGGTGACAAAGATGACATCATTCAGCCACTTTGTGCTTTGCTTTCTGTGACATACGGAGATGTGTGTCACGAAGTAGCATTCCCTCTCGATTCTCCAGACTCTTTTCTTTTTGTAAAAAATATTTTTATTTATTCATTTTCAAGCAGAGAGATACAGAGATACAGAGAGAGAGAGAGAGAGAGAGAGAGAGAGAGAGAGAGAGAGAGAGAATATGCACCAGGGCCCCCACCTTGTGGGTCTGGCTTATGTGGGTCCTGGGGAATTGAACCCCGGGACTTAGGCACTGGAGGCAAGTGCCTTAACCGCTGAGCCATCTCTCCAGGCTCTTTCACCAACGCCCCCTTCCTCCCTGCTCCCCACATCACGCTCCCACCCCCTGCCTTAAGAGCAGTGGTGTAATTTCGGTATGTGCATTATTTTTTATGGCAAGAGCTATCAAGGGCTTTCTGAAAGACTTAGTCTCCTTTACCAAAAGAAAAGTTCTCTTGGCTTTGAGATAAATCAAGTCTCAAGGTCAGTCAGGCAAAGGAAAGAAATAAATGAGCCCCCTTTGGAACACTGTGTATTTCTAACCTACAAATCAGCTCTCTGAACGGAGTGCTGGCAAACGAAGACAGTTTCGGGATCCCTCTCAATGTCATCGCCATCTTGTCCAAGATTTTATTTGGAGGCAAGAGAAACAACTTAACCTAATTTTCTTGGCCCTTGACTGCCGGGGGGGGGGAGCTGATCTTCGTTCTTTTCCAAGTCTGATATTCATTGCTTTAGGTAAGGTGGGAGGTAGGGAATGTAGACAGATGTATAGAGTGTCTCCACACAAATTCGATGGTTTTCGTACCACTAATAACTGAAATGACAGCCACGGTCTTGGAACAGCCCGGTCAGGAAACAGACAAGGAGTGCATCCAACTCTGGGGGGTGACAGTTGACAGTTTTATATTTCAGGCTTTGCCAAGTAGGAGCTCTAGCTATAGATGTATATGATGGATGCTGGTCTCATACTCAGGAGCTGTAGGTCACCGAGACTGTGGACATGTGGGTGATAACCACAGCATGAGGTGTTCAGTGAGAGCACCCATGGGTGTAGTGGTGTCATCACTGAAGTGCTTGGGGACACCAGGTACCTCACACTTGGCTGGTTTTTATGGGAAACACTGAAGTTATGGCCCTTATTGCAAGGACCCAACACCTTTATGGATACATATATATGTCCACCGTGGTTCCCAGAGTTCCGTTCATTCAGCCTTCCTTTTGCCAAATAAGCTTTGTAGGAGGCCATTGGTGTGGATGAGGCTCACATCCTGGGCCAGCAGAACCATCCAGCATGGAGACATCGCAATTAGTGAACCAACGCCTCACTTTTTCGGAAACGAATGTCTGCACTCGGGTCAGAGACAGCGGCTGAGGCAGTCAACGTATGACACTGTGGAGCTGCCACCCATGAGGCCACCCTTCCACCCCACTTCCATTGTCTGTCCACAAAGCCACCTGCCCTCAAAGCAGGCCAGAACCCCCTGAGCCGAGTCTGGAAAGACAGTGGCTCAATGTGAGCATCTTAGTGTTTGTTTGGTTTGGTTTTCTTCAAGAGCCCCAGGTAGATGGGAACCTGTCCCAGGATTTTCCTTCTCAGCCTTCCTTTCCCAGCCCTCCCTTCCTCCTTTCTCCACACGATATTCTGTGCCATCCTCGTGCAGGGGCCGCTGATCTCTGTATTGTTCCAATAGTGCCTGTGCTGCCAAAGCGAGGGCTTCTTCCTTTCTCTAAAGAGAAACCTCTTTTCTGTTTGTCTTTCCCGAACCTTCCTATGGCTTGGAAAAGCGTCCTGCAAAGTCTCATATGGTAGAGGCTTGATCCCCAGCGAGTATTGCTAGGACTCGGCAAATCCTGAGCAGCCTTGCCTGGAATCATCTTATTGCTACTTGTGGTTTGAAATAGATGCTCTTTACCATATGAAGTAAGTAGCAGTCAGTGTTGGGTCGCTGAAAGCGCATCCCCACGCTGACTTATTGCTGAACTGTGGTCGGACAAGAAAGGAAACCAGCATCTTGGGTTGCATGAGAAATTTCCAACAGTACTGACTGTGAATTATTCTCAGTGTTAAGAACATGCAGAGTGTTCTTTAAGTTGGGGAAATGAAATGGTTAATTTTGTGTGTTAGTTTGGCTGAGGACCCAGTTATTTGGTCAAACACTTAGCTAGAAAAAGCTTTAAGGATATTTAGTAGATTCGATGAACACTGAAACCAGTTGACTTTGAATAAAGAAAATTCATTAGTTTCCATGATGTGGGTGAACCTCACCCAATTAGGTGAAGACCCTAAAGACAAAAGCTGAGGTTTCTGGAGGTAAAAATTGAGTTCAAGACCATAGCATCAACACTTCTGTTGGAATCTCTAACCTGCCAGACCTCCCTCTGAGAAAAGAGAGAGCAGAGAAGGAGGGAGATAGAGAGAGAGAAACACAGAGAGAGAATGAATAATGGTTTATTTCTTGGAAACATTTTCCCATATGCAGGAACACTCAGCAGAGATGCTACAGAAGCAATACTGCTCTGTGTCAATAACTTTTAATCTTTCCTAGGCTAAAATTTGATAAAAGCTACGGATTTTCTTTCTCAGGAAAGCAAAGCGAAATGACATGCGTACTCACAGCCTGTATCCACACCCAAGTTTACCTAGAATTTCGGTAACTTCACAGTCTCCAAGCTACGTGTCTTCTGACCCTTCCGTCTGAGACCTGGGATGGCCTGACTTTATCTTCCTACCTGCTGCGTTGACAGACGGACTGGTGATGGGGTCGAAGGTGCAGCCTCAGGGGTGGGGTCCATGCTGTGAAGCCACAAACAGCTGTCACGATGGCCCCAGACACACCACCCATGCAGGGCTGCCTGCGTGGCTTTACGTCTGTGAAACAGGAGTCCTGATTCGTTGAGTGCATGAGAGACAGACACAACCCGGATAAAAGAATGGCTTAACTTTTCCATTTAAGACACATAAACTTCCAATCAGTGTTACCCATGGGGGCTTCGGTGAACACCCGACCTTTCCCTCCCACCTGGCTCAAACAGGCCCTGCCAAGATGGGGATCCTGGGCACTTATGAAGGTGACCCTCTCTATGGCCTAGTAGGGGTTTGGGTTCCTCGTGGCTGTATGGGGCTGGAGAGTGCCCACTCACCTCAGGCTGAGTAAATACAGTGTGTTTGTGAAACAGCCAGCTCAGAAAATACTTAGAGCATCTCTGCCCACAGTGACAGACCAATGCTTCCCCACTATTTTGACAGAAACCAGAAAGCCCATGTGACTGTCTCTGAAGCAGAGGATGATGGGAACAGCACCGAGTGTCTTTGCTGTTGGTATGGAATTCAGTCAGCTACTGAACCTGACATTTCATTGGCCCTCGTGTGGACTTCTGATCCTCTCTAATTCTCTAATGTGAGTCTCGGAATATTTTGGATTTTGCTTTATTTTCCTAAGCCAGTAAAGGACCTCATCATGTTTCCACTCACTTTATTTTAACCACATTTTTTTCTCTTAATGAATTTTCTTCTGGAACTGTTTCTAGGTGAAGGAAGTGTGGTTTAGCATTTGGGGGAAGCTCTGTGTCGATGGTCCATTTTTTTTTACTGGTAGAATCTCCCTCCCAAAATTCCCACCCAGCGCAGTCTGGCTTTCTTACTGAAAGCTTCTAGGAGCTCGCATTTCCCCAACAGAACGCTTCTCGCAATTGCAATGAGCTAATTGCATTATTCAGATTGAACACTGGGTCCATCTCCTGAACACATGCCCTACTCAGGGCCAGTGTCTCAGCCTGGTAGTCTGTTTTCTCTTTGCTGTTGCTCTGAAAGAACACGCGAGAATGACGTGGTGGTTTCAATGTAGAATGCCACGCTCACACCAGAGGCTCCTGTTGGGACACTTGATCCTCAGGTAGGGGTGTTGTTTGAGACGTTCCTGGAGCCTTTGGGAGGTGAGGCTTGGCTACAGACGCTTGTCACCGGGAGGGCAAGCTCAAGGCTTCTTAGTCTGGCCCAGGTGGGTGTTCTTCAACTCTTCCTACTTCCTTCTGCTGATGTGAAGAATGGGACACTGGCTATTCTTTCCTGCCATGCTTCCCCGCCATGATGGATGCTTCCCACTGAAACTGTCAGCTGAAATAAACCCTTTCCATAAGCTGTTTCTGATTGGATAGTTGTCCAGCAAAGAGAACGTAAGTGACATAATTGGGTAATTTATGCTGCACAGGTTTATTTTCTCATGGTGCTGTAGGCTGGGATACTTAAGGTCTGTTCAGACACTGGCATTTGTCCAGGGTCTTCTTGCTGTGTAACCCACAGCGGAAGGCGGAAGGCCAAAGGGAAACAAGACGGCCAATTTACCATTCTATAGTAGCACTACCCCACCTGTGAGGGTGGAACCTTCAACTTGAAAGCCCACCTCCTAAATCTGTTACCATGCTAAATTCAATTTCAACATGAGTTTTGGAGGTGACATATATATGCCCGCGGAGGACAGTGATCATATAAATACACACACACACCGCTTGTGGGTTGATGAACGTGTGTTTTTTATTGCAGGGAACGAGGCAGAATATATAGAGCTTCCTGGCCCATCAGAGGACTAATGGGAAGAACCTGTGCATAACGGCCAATCGAGATCACCTCCTGAAACTCATTAAACTGAGCCCCTCGTGGCAAGCTGTCAGGTGCCGACCAAGACTAAGCCACGGGGTGCCTCCAAAGGCCCCCAAAAGCTTTCGCCCCTGACAGACATACATACAAGCCACAGCAGCTAGCTATGCAGGGTCCCAGCCCAAAGGGATCCACACTGAGTTCAATGATCCATTGGTACATTCAAACAAGGGCTTCTGCAAATCACATACCCAGCTCTGCCCTCAGTAGGAGCTCTTTGAGACGCCCAAGTCCAGCCTCTCTGTAGATGCCAAATGTGTCATCGCTGCCAACTGTTCTCATGAAGAAAACCAGGAAGTGCTGGTGTTGGCATCCAGGTACTGGTTCTCGAAGCCCATGAGGCAAGGGTGTTATCTTAGTGAAGGGGATTCTGGGAAAGGAGGTGGGGCCTCAGCTCTGAGATGGAGCCCTTAGGAGGACCTCATAGGACAGCCCCTGTTGCAAGGGAGTAAGCTTTAGCCAAGAGCCTGGGCTCTTCAGTTGTCACCATGAAGGAGGTTCAGTCCACAGAGCACTCTCTGGCCTGCACAGCCCACATGATGGAGGCTACCCCTTGAAGGGGGGTATGCTCCCTGGCAGAGAAGTTTCCACATAGGACATTTGGGAATGAGTGTGGGTGTTTTGGGCTGTCATGGCTGGGAGGAGGGCATGCAGGGCGCATTGCCAAATGCTGAAATGCACAGAATGCCTGCCACACCAAATAACGTGTGTCCTCCAGTGTCAACAGTGTGCCCTTGAGGAACCCAAGCCTGATGAAGACCCCAGAGAGGCCAAGGGCTGGACTGCCTACCGGCAGGCTCCAAAAAGCTGGGAAATGTGCTGCTATGGGTTGAATCTAGAATGTTTCCCAAAGAATACACAGAATATCTAATTTAGTTAGATATTAGATATTATATATCATGGCATTATAGTACAATACATTTCATGTTGTGTTATATTATTATACTGTTTGGAAATCAACATAGGATATACTAGTAGAAGGTGTAAAATATTATATATTATACATAATTACATAGTACATTTTATAATATATTTTATAGTTCTATATTCTATGTGTAATAAATTGTATTATAGAGTTCAATAGGATAGATTATGTCCTAGTTACTTTTTTCTTTTTCTCTTAAATACATATTTATTGTGTCCTAGTTACTTTGATTAATATATATTCAATGATCATGAATCCAAACAGATCAGAACAGATTCTGATCAAGCGTGGACAGTCGTATTGTTTTTAAGGATTTTTATTTATTTATTTATTCGAGAGTGGGAAAATGTGGACAGACCAGGGCCTATGGCCACTGCAAAGTGAACTCCAGCTGCGTGCACCACTTTGTATTTCTGACTTCACGTGGGCACCGGGGAATCAGACCGGAACTAGCAGACTTTGCAAGCAAGTGCCTTGAACTGACGAGCCCCTTCCCAGACCAATCAGACAGAACACATTCTGAGAATGTATTTTGAGGCGACTGCACCTTTGTGTGACATTTCAGGCTGTATGTGTGCCACCTGAAACAGCTCCGAGTGTCCTGTTCCCTTAAGCAAACACCGTGCCAGTCAGTCCACTTTCACACATTCTTCAGACACCTTTGTTGGCTCCATCACTAGCAACACCCAGCTGGGCGGTGGCAATAAACATCTGGCCAGCAGCCATGCATGCGCTCCCCGAAGACCCGAGGACGAGTCCAGCTTCATGGTCGCCAGCAGAACCCACAGAGGTCTTCAGGCACTGGTACTAGCACTGAGGTGGGCCGTGTGGAGGGTGGGCTTCTGTCTGTTGCAGATTCGCCACAGCAGCTGCAGCCTTGGGCTTTATTTCTGGCTGAGAGGAGGAGTGTCCTCAGGAGTTAGCTGGCCTGGGAGGAAGGTAGGACAGACAGCAGATGACAGTCATGTGATCTCCAAGACCTCACTGTTGAATTTGAGGTCTACTTTCTCCTGTTAAGGGTGAGGCTCTTTTACTTCCAGCCCACAGGGCTGCCTGGCCATCAGGCCTGAGTTTCGCAGGAAGGTCAGCTAATGAAACTCCTGACACTTCACACTGGAGGGCCGCTGGGATTACAGAGTGGACAGTGGCCTTCCAGGGGGGCTGCAGGAGGAGGTGAGCAGCGGTCTGCCTCAGACTAGTTTTCATAGTGGCAGAAAACGTGACATCTTCAAAGACATGAGTGACCTGCAGCCTGCTCTTGAGTCTATCTATATGTAGATACATTTAAAATTGAAGGAACTCATTTTATCATTATCTTAATTGCACATATTTATGGGTCATAGTGTGATGATATGATCTGTACAGTATCAAGTGATCAAATTAGGGTTCTTTTTTCTTTCTTTTTTTTATTGTCCATAATGAGTTACATTATTTAGTGGGCAAACAGTGAGTTGTTATCCCCAATTCCCCAATGCCTCCCTCCCCCATCCCCAACCAGCTGGATATCCTCCTCCGTGGGTCATCTGGATCAGTCCTTGTGACAGGGGACCATGGATAGCCTAGTATTCAGCCCGGTTCTCCTGGCCCAAGTGTGTTGTTACAAGTGTGTTGTTACTGATGGGTGCCATGCCTCTAGATCGTCTCCCCCACCACGGCTCTCACAATCTTTCCGCCCCCTCCTCTGCTCAATTCCCTGAGTCGTGGTGGATGAGTATTAAGGCTGCTTTATTGTTGTGAGCTTAGGGGTCTTTGTGTCAAAAATCATTGGTTTCTGTCTCACTGGCTTATCCTATGTTGATTGAATGGCTGTGGCTGTGGGTCCCACTGGTTCATCCCATCATTCTCTGTGGGGTTCCATATGGATCCTCCACGATATGACTGTGGTGGCTCCTCTCTTGCCAGGATTATTTCCATCTTCTTAAACATTAATTAACAAATCAACTAAGGAGGTAAAAAGTAAAATTCAATACTTGTCTATAATGTGCACCGATCAAGTCGGGGCAATCAATATTCTATTTTCTTCTCATTACTATGCATTTGAATACTTACTCTTTTGGTTATTCATAAAACCTATAATAGGCTACTGTCAACTGCAGTCACGTCGATCATTTGTACTTCTTTCACTGCTTATGGGGTCAGTCTGACTAGAAACTTACACAAACAGCACGGGCCAGGGTGCACACCCACCTCCATGTTTTGCTCATCAGGAGCACACATGTCAGAAACAGATGTACACAGGTATGTCTTTTTACAATGACAGAACTTATTAACAACAGGAAATTCACAAGAGATGGCAGTTTTGTTGGCAGAAACTCACAAGCACTCCTAATTTCACTTTGGATTTGCAGGTGCTGGGCATCACGGGCTCCGGTATTACCGTCGTCGACACTAATACCAACTCTCAGATCATACATGACACTACACACATGAGTTACAGAACGGCTGAGAAAGTGGTCAAGCGGCTCCAGCGTTGACAGGAACAGACCGCTGATACAGAAGCAAAGAATCACTGCCAGTAGTCAGATGAGTTATTAACCTTCAAGCCAGGCCTGTCATTTCAGCTACTTCAAAGATCAAGGCAGGAGGACAAAAAGTTCAAAGCCAGTTTGGGCTACAGAGTGAGCTGATGGCCAACCTGGGCAACTTAGTGAGACTTTGTTTCAAGAGGGCTTGGGATGTATCTCTGGCTTTGGTTGACCACTTGCTTAGCACGCCCAAGGTCCTAGGTTCAATCCCCAGTACTGCAAAAGCAAAGATATTAATTAATACACCATAATGCACAGAACTGTTCTGGCACAGGGCTGGCTTACTGGGTCTAGACCGATGGCAGCCACCTGCAGGGCTGTGCCTAGCAGTGGGCTCGAGCTAAACAGAAGCTGAGAAGTTAGCTAGTTGTTGTCCTCCATGGGCTCATCGGCTTGGTTTTTCTGATCTGGTTTTGATACATCCAAGTATCCATGAGTTCTTGACTTAATAAGTTCCCAGGTGGTAATGTTTGATTTGCATAAATGAGTTACTTACCAGTCTGTACCTCGTGGCTCACATTGGACAGATGGTGATTGTTTGGACACACACACACACACACACACACACACACACACACACACACACAGAAAGAGGGGCAGAGTCATCCATTCTGGCTCAGCATTTGCCCTTAGCATGGATCTAACTCCTGTCAGGACGAGGCAGCCTGGAAGCTACTGTTGTCTATGATACAGGGTAACACAAGGCAGCCTGATCACTGCTCTACTGAATATTGAAACCCAAACCTGGAAGTTTAGCTGAAACACCCATGTCTACAACAGCGAATGACTGTTCCCGATTGATTTTACCGACATTGTTTGCTTTGCAGAAGGATTTTCCATGGAAGGCTGTCCTTCTTCTGATGTGGTGGAAGTCAAGACCATTGGCATTTCTACCCACAATGTGCCTTTCCCTACACTGAGGTCCTACCCCGGCGGCTGGGATTATTCACTGTTGTCACTGAGGAGGGAAGGAGACCAGGGACTAGTGTAGATAATTATTGAATTGTGGGTAATCTTTGTAGCTGTGCCCAGAGTCTGCACAATGGTGCATTTTGGAGATAGGAAAATAAATAAAGAAGAAATGAATAAGTCAGGAGAGATAGCATCAGTGCCTGGGGCTTTGACACAGCAGGAACTCTCTGAGAGCCTTAGACTGGGAAGTAGAGGGATTGAAAGGCTGCTTTTACTTGTCTTTTAATTTTGTTTTTAGGGCACAACATGATATAAGAATCTTTCGGTATTTGGGTTCACTTTTCCTGCCCTTAATTCCTTTTTATTGGTTTCTCCTTTAAGGTTTTACCTTTAGGTTCGTTTTGTTTGATGACGTGTGGCTTTGGAATTAAAGCTTGTTCTCCGACTAAAATATCATCAGATGCTAAGGGCCACAGTTGGGGATCTTTTCTGGCGTTTCTCATCTTTTTTTCACAGGGGGGCTGAAGCCCTGAGCTGTCACTGTCTTGTCAGTTTCTCTGTCACCTATTTTATCAATTCCATGAAAGCAAATCACATCCTCTCCTTCTTCCTTGGCATGACATTTGATTACATAACCACACCTCCTTCCTACCTCCTCTGTCGATTGCTTGTCCTCTTCTTCCTGGGGCCATGTTTCATCATTGCAGATGATGGCGCCTCCATTCCTTCCTCCTTCCTGTATATGGATGAGCATAAATTTAACTACACAGCTCCCAGGTATTTCACAAAAGTGTTGTGTGTGTGTGTGTGTGTGTGTGTGTGTGTGTGTGAGTGAGAGAGAGAGAGAAAGAGAGAGAGAGAGAGAGAGAGAGAGAGAGACTCTCCAGAACAGAACACAATAGAAAGATATCTTTTCCCTGAAAGAACATACGATTCAATGGGGGTAGAAAAGACTAAGAAGAGAAGAAGCTGAAACGAGTGAATAAGAAAGAGTAGAGCAACAGCAATAAGAGTTCTAGGGCCAGGAGAACCGGGCTGAGTACTAGGCTATCCATGGTCCCCTGTCACAAGGACTGATCCAGACGACCCATGGAGGAGGTTATCCAGTTGAGGGGGGAGGGGAGGGCAGTGGGGAATTGGGGATAACAACTCCTTGTTTACCCACTAAATGTTGTAACTCATTGTGGACAATAAAAAAATTAAAAAAAAAGAGTTTGTGGAACAGTTATCAGTTAATTGGCATTGTGCTTAGCCCATTGAATACATTTGTACCTTTTAAGTGATAAACTGTGATTAGCTCTGTTTGACAAGTGTGGTGAAATGTTAAATGACAACCCCTCTTCAAAGATGCCATCTGGTTTGGGGACCTGAGCTTGCAAATGCAGCCACATTTCGCTGTACGTGTGACAGACTATCAGAGTGGGTCCAGGTGAAGCCTCATCACAACTGAGTCAGGCCTTGGAGCATGCTGGGAAATCAGCAGGATAAAGGCGGGCAGGCAGGAGGCAGGGCGAGGCCCAGAAAACAGGTACAAGATGTGAAATGTCACCTGTAGACGGAGGGCTCAGGCTGTAGAGACGACGGGGCCCTTGGGCTCTGGCCTGGCAAAGGAGTCTTGGGACCCACAGCTGTGGAGATGCCACCCTGGGCGAGGCTTGTGCCCACACTACAGAAATGGGAAATCCCTCAGTTTAAATTTTGGTTAACTTCTTTCTCCCTTTTGAAGGTTAGTTTCTTTTACAGTAACTTTGATTTTGTTGATCCTTGTGAGCAAAAACTCTAACGTCATGATTCAGAAACATCAGGAAAAGAGTTATCAGGAGACGAATGATCACCAGCAGAGCAGGGAGAATTCAGTGGGGAAAAGGAGGGAAATCAAAAGCACTCCAGAAGGTTCTGCAAGGATGGTTCTGCTGACGAAATTAGGACCATGACTTAATGTGGAGGAATGGCCCCAGTTTCGAATAATCTGAGTCTAAGTGACATTAGAAAAGCCAAGAGGAACAGGCCAGATGACATGGAGGTTGTTGCTAAAGACACAGATGTGTCTATTTCAAAGCAGTTTCATACTACCCCTTCCATATCCTTGTTTTTTTTAACTTTCCATCAAATATGACTACCAGATTTTTCTAGAACCTTCCAGATACTTCTAGTCCTGCCTCCACAGCCTTCTCACCACCATAAACCTGGTAAAACTGCCTCTTCTGGGAAAGCAATGCTGATGCCCGGCCAGAACCTCGTCTCAGCAGCTCCTGACAGGCGCCTTTGGTGCTCTGGGGATGTGGGGGTCTGCTCCAACCCCGCTGTCTTCACAGAGGGGACTGTGACTTCGGTCAGTCTGGGATGTGCACCATCCTGGCTGCCAGAACCCGAGCAGAAATACCCAGTGACAGCTTCCCTTCACAGATAATATTGTGTGTGGCTGGCTGCTGACTGGAAATATGGTCCTGTCAGGACCACTGAAGCCACTCTGAAAACACAGCCGCAGTGTGTGACTGCACAGACCCACGCTGGCCGCGGGCCAGGACCCAGGCCCTGTGGCAGTGGGAGTTGTGAGCACACCAACTGGAATGTGGACCCTGTCAGAAACACTTCATCCATTCAGCCCATCCCCCACGAGGCCTGGAAGGCTCCACGTGGAGATGCTATGAATACACTTCCTGTGCTCTGGGGTGTCCTGCCATCCTCTCCAGCCCTGGGAATGCTGAAATTACCCCTCTGGAAGTGGTTAGAGAATCATGGTGCTAAGCAAAACCTGTGGGAACCCATTGTTTGGGTCTAGGATTCTGCACCGGGTCCCAACAGACCAAACAAAGATGGAGTGTCTCTTGCTAAATGCCAGAAATTGGAATTAAAACTTTAAGGAACACGATCAACGTGCTTGAATTCGCTGGGGAGGGGAACCTGAGGGAGCTGATGCTATAAGACCTCCAGTCTTCATGTCTGTGGTCTGTTTCCATGTTCACACATTACAGGAGCTTCTGTTCTGCTACCATCGAATGGAAGTTCTCACTCTCTCTCCTAGAATGGGCCTTCCATGATGAATGAATCCCAAACAAAAGTGGACTACAAATAAATCTGTTAGAATTTTTATTTTTTTGTTTTTGTTTGCTGACATCTAGGTTTTAAGAGGCGAGGGAAATCCAGTCTGTGAGGCAAAGCTTGGTGACCAGGACAGGGTGGGCGTCACAGGGCTCCCCAAGCCACATGGGGAGCTGTAGCCATAACAGAACAGGGGCCCGTGGAGCTCTGGATGGCCAAGGGCATCGGGCCCAGCCCTCTCCTCGCTGCTCAAACTTGGAAGCTCAGAAATGCTTATCCTGTCTTGGGAGGTGTAGAAAAGAGGGCTTTGATCCAAGTCTCTGGAATCACTTTTCTATCTGAAAGCCTCCTTTTCCAATTCTTTTTGAAGAATCTGGGAGAAAGATGAATCCTTCGTCATTCATCGTGGTCTCAAAATAGCTGATATCTTCTCTCTCCAAGGGGCAGCTGTGGCTTCTGGTGGGAAGAAGTGGGTCGTTCATATGGACCTTTCTGGTTCCTTTTCCTCTGAGTGTTGGCCAAGGTCTCCAATGATCTTAAATTGCACGATTTCTGGTGACAAAGTGGTCCTTGAGAGGGCTCTATCCAGAGCAGTTTCATACATGCTAATATTCAGAGCTGGTAATGGTGATGAGGCCCTTGAGCTCTGATGGACTGCACCTTCATTGGAACTTTCTAGAAATTGGCCTAGCAGTGTGAGTGAAGAAATTTAAAATGGCACGTATCTATTTTTAAATTTTTCTCAGAACCAATATTCATCATGCTATATGTTAAATACAATATATAAAAATAAATTAGCAGTAGTCATTGCTTTTATTTATTTGAGAGATAAAGAGCAGGAAAGAGGGAGAGAATAGGTGGGCCAGGCCTCCAGCCACTGCAAATGAACTCCAGAAATATGCACCACTTTGTGCATCTGGCTTTACATGGGAACTGGGAAACTGGCCATCAAGCTTTAACACTGAGCCATCTCTGTAAGTACCTGGTCTTTGCTTTGAAAAAAAAGATCAACAATTAATATATGAACTATAACAAGCCAAAAACAAAAGGAAATGCTAAAGTGGACATATCAGAAATTACACTTGATATTTTTATTTTAAAAATTCTTCACAATCAAACTTTTTCCTCTAATGAACATGTGTACCTTGTCTTAAAAAAATAAAAAACAGACAAATGTGACTCCATAGGACTTTTGCTTGCAGGACCGTTTGTACTTTTCCCTAGCCCGCCCTCTGATTACTGCTATTAACCCAGACTTTGTATCTGAAGATATGAAAGATGGTGACCCCTTGGGGACATCAAGACCCAACAAATAGCAGTCGTGAGTGTCCTGGGCTCTTTCTTCAGTTTCATATATCCCAGCTGTGGAGCTGAGACCAGAATCCCCAAAATTTCAACAGCCCCAACAAACAAACGACTGCTCTCTTCAGCCAGAGGACTGGGCAAAGGGCAGACTGTCCAGACAAAACTTAAACAATGAGCTGTCTGCCCCGCCAAACACCACAGAAGAAACACTGGCCCCACCCACCCACACAAAGGCCAAGCAGGAAGCCCAGACTTCCACTCTTGTGAGGTACCAGGAGCCCCTGCCCTCCGCTGGGTGGTGACAGAGGAGGCCAAGGGGGGAGCTGCTTCCCGCACCCCACCCGCTTCCCACAGTCACCCTGTGGGGACTTGGCCCCCCCAGCCATAGGAGGAAAGCTCCTCCCTTCTTCCCCTGGAGAGCCTTCTCCAGAGGCTAGAGCAGAAGGTTTAAATAAGAGACAGGGCCACAAGGGTCCAGGCTCCAGTCAAAAATCACTCATCATGCTAAGACCCAGGAAAACCACTTTTTGACAAAAACTTAAAAGACTATCCACAGATGCCTACACTCAGGCTACAGAGACATCAGAATTACATGACAGATTTTAAAGCAGTCAGGACCGAAATGCTTCAGTAATAATCACAAATGCCCCTTGATGAATTTTCTTAATTCTCAGAAAAAAAAAAGTTAAGGCATAAAAAAACGGACAGACATTTTAAAACTGAACTACTATAAGAACCAAACTTTTCAACTAGGTAGATAGGCTCCATAGAACTGAGGGGACAGAGGAGAGAAATTAGTAAACTTAAACAGAATTTCCCCAGTTTTCATAGTAGGAAGAAAAGAGACCAAGTAAACAGACAGACAAGAAGAACAACAAAACCATCCCCAAAGTAGTGTGATGGTTGGTTGATCTCGGCTGTCAATTGGATGGCCTACAGGGATACCCAGGGCTGGTGACATGCGTCTTGTCTTGGGTGGTATTTCCAGAGATGACAGGCATGGGGCAGGGACTGGGAGAGAAAGCCCTTCCTCGATGGAGAGACACCTTCCATGATGGTACAGTGAAGATGAGGTCGGAAGAGGCTGCCTTTCTCCAAGTGATTGTGTCTATGGCTGCCAAGGCTCAGGCTTCTTCCACGGAGACTCAGCACAGTGACTCTTGGCCCCCCGCTTTCAGCACCAGATCTGGCTGCTGACGTGTCCAGCCTCTTGGTATTCTCTGTCTCCCCACAGGCCCCACTGTGTCAACCAGTCGAGTAAGTGTCCATATCCATGACTTGGTGTTGGTCATATGTATATGGATCAGATATACACACCCATGTATGGATATATCATGTTCTCAAAAGAGCCCCAACTAATATGGTGTTTCACAAACCTGTGGACCTGTACTAAAGGATGTCACCTCCGAGTGCTGGAGGAGAGGACGAAGAGCCCTGTGCTGAAAAGGCAGTTGAGGAATAATGGCTAAAACCCCCTCAAATCTGGCAAAAGATAATAAACCCCCAGCTTCAAGAAATTGAGTGAATAATCCCCTCCCCATTCACACCACTAGATGTCATGTCATATTTCTAAAAAACTGAAGAAGCAAACTCCTAAAACTGGTAAAGACAGCAAGAAAGAAGTGACACATTTTCTATGGGCAGAAATCAAGTGTCGGCAGGGTTCTCTTTGTCTCATATATCCCAGGCTTGAAGTCAAAGAATGCAGTAACCCAAGCCTTAGAGGGAGCTGGGTGAGAGCTCTGTGGGAGAGTCTGTACCCAGGATGCACTGTGCCCAAGTTCACTCCCACTAGGGCAAAACAATAAATAAAACAACAACAACACAACAGACAGATAGACAGACAGAAAGACAGACAGACAGAAACCATGGAAGCCAGAATGAAGGACATCCCAGATTCTTTTTTAAAATCCAGGGTTAAATGAGGTCATTGTCACGTTAAGTATATGTCATGGTATGATCCAAGTGTCCCCCACAAACAAATGAATGTATTCTCAATGATCGATCCTCAGCTGATGGCAGATTAGGGAATTGCAACTTCACTAGAGTTGTGTTGTTGGGGGCAGGCTTATGGGGTTATAAACCAGCTTCCCCTTGCCAGTGTTTGGCACACCTTCCTGCCGCTGTTTGCAGTGCTGTGGCGGAGGTGATGTCCAGCCCTCTGCTCATGCCATCGTTTTCCCTGCCAGGATGGAGTCTCCCCTCGACTTCGTAAGCCAAATAAATCCATTCCTCCACAAGTCACTTTTATTTGGGTTCTTTCTGTGCAGCAACTAGAATGCTGACCGCAACAGTATATAACACAGTAATGTTCTTTAATCACACTTCCCCCAGCACCCCACTACCTTCCCTTTCTCCCCCTCCTCTCCCACGGGTGCTCTTTCTTCCCCTGGAAAGTTTTGCTGCTCCTTTCATGTCACTTGTACACGTATGATTTAAAGTGTCCATAATCAATACTAGGACCCAGAAATGAGAGAAGCATGTAACATCTGTCTTTCTGAGACTAAATTCACTTCAGATGATCATCTCCTGGTGCATCGTTCTGCAAAGGACATAACTTCATTTTTCTTTATGGCTGAAAAAATCTATCTTTTATTCTTGACTT
The DNA here is from genome assembly GCA_004024765.1 of Zapus hudsonius. Classification (NCBI taxonomy): domain Eukaryota; kingdom Metazoa; phylum Chordata; class Mammalia; order Rodentia; family Dipodidae; genus Zapus; species Zapus hudsonius. The sequence goes on from PVHP010007913.1 coordinate 41,683, forward strand.
CCATTCTGACTTGGGGGGGCAGAATCTCCATGTAGGCTTTATTTGCATTTCTCTGATGGCTAGTCCTGTTGAACATTTCTTCATATGCTTATAGGTCATTTGTGCTTCATCTTTTGAAAAGTATCTAATGATGTTATTAGCCCATTTATTTTTTGGGTTGCTTGTATTTTTGTATTTAGGGGTTTTTTTGTATATTTTGGGCATCAACCCTCTGTATACCCAGCAAATCTTTCTCCCCATTCTGTAGGCTGTCTCTTGACTTGATTGTCTCCTCTGCTGTACAGAAGCCTTTTGAATTTCACAGCATCCCGTTTGTCAATTGCTGACACTATTTCCTGAGTGATGGATTCCTGGTGAGAAAACACCCTCCTTTTCCCTGTCTCTTTTAGAGGGTCGGGTCTTACGTCCAGGTCTTGTTCACTTGGTGGTGATTGGCTTGCACACGGAGAGGAGCAGCTTTCTTCTACGAGCACTGTTTGCTGAAGAGGTTGTCTTTTCTCTAGCGTAAATATTTTTGGCCTCTTTGTAAAAAGTTAGGTCAGCCCTGAATCTTATATCTGGTGAAATTATACTTTTGTGTATGAAGGATAAGTAATTTTTTATGAAGAAAAATGAATATAATATTCCACCAAGAGGCATATTCTGTAAGAATGACTAAAGGGAATTCTCTAACAAGGAAATGGCAAAGAAAGAAATCTTGAAACAAGTATTACAGAGAAATACAAAATCAATTTTAAAAAAAGGTCAAGTAACTGGAAAATAGGAAAAAATAGAGAAATAAGAGAGAAATAGAGCAAAGAAATGGAAGACAAGAATAATAAATGGGTAGACTTGAGCCGTAAGGTATCAAAAGTTATACTAAGTATAAATGATCTAAATATACTAACTGAAGGATATAGATTGAATTTTTAAAATGGCTATAGGTGTCTAAAAGGAACTCAATTGGGCTGGAGATATGGCTCACCAGTTAAAAGCATTTGCTTACAAAGCCTGATGGCCCAGGTTCAATTCCCCAGTATCCATGTAAAGCCAGATGCACAAAGCGGTGCATGCCTCTGAAGTTGGTTTGCAGAGGGAAGAAGCCCTGGTGCACTCATTTCTCTCTCTCTCTTTCTCTCTCTCTCTGTCTCTCTGTTTGCAAATTAATACATAAAATATTGTATATAAAAGTAACACTTAAAATATAATAATAGAAGACTGAAAGGAAAAATAGTGGAAAACAAATCATGTAACAATTCACCTGGATACGGTAGCACACATTTACACTCCCAGCACTTGGGAGGAAGAGAAAGAGGAGGAGGAAGAAGAGGAGGGGAAAAAAGAATCCTGAGGCTGAGACCAGCCTGGGTTAAATAGTGAGTTCAAGGCCAGCCTGAGCTACATAAAAAGATAAGATACTCTCTGTCAAGAAAAGGAAGGAGGAAGACAGAAGTGGGAGGAATAGGAGGGAAGACAAGGAGAATGAAAGAAAGAAGGAGAAAAGAATAAAAAGGGTTGGGATTGTGCTCTGTGGTGAAGTGCCTTTCTATCATGTACAATCCCGAGCCCTAAATAAATAAATAAATAAATAAATGAAAAAGAAAAAGAAGCCAGAAGTAGCTACATTAATCTCAGATAAAGTAGAATTCAAAGTTAAAAAAAACTTATCGGAGGCAAAAACATTGTTGAAGGATAAAAAAGCCACCCACCAAGAGGATACAGAAACCCAAACCCCTGCACCAAACAGGACAGCTGCAAAATAGTGAAGGAAGCCGGGCTGTGTGGTACACGTGTTTAATCCCAGCACTCGGGAGGCAGAGGTAGGAGGATCGCTGTGAGTTCCAGGCCACCCTGAGTCTACATAGTGAATTCCAGGTCAGCCTGGGCTACAGCGAGACCCTATCTCAAAAACAAACAAACAAACAAACATATGTATTATATATATATGAAGGAAAAACAAATAACATAGGAAAATGAATAGAAAATACCACGGCTGTATGTGGAGACTTCGCCAATGTTTCTGTCAACCACTGATGAAACCACCAGACTACAAACTAGCGCAGATACAGGAAACCTCCATCAAGTCAGAGGTCTTGACATCAAGAGGAAGGCAGAATTCACTGAAGCCTCCATGGAAACACGGGAAGACAGGCTGTTCCCTGGGCCATCGAATACTTCAAGAATTTTGAAACAGTTTAAGTTATACAGAGTACATTCCTCCCGCAATGGGATCCAATTATTCATCAGCGGCAGGAGCCCACAGTCCTTCGGGGCGCGCTCCCAAGGACTTCTCTGACCCCCACCTCCTGAGGCTCCACCACCTCCCCAAGTGCCCTAAGCTGGCAACCCCTCTTTTAGCACATGGACTTTGTGGGACACTTAAGATCCTAAGTACACCAGGTGGGCAACACCAACTTGTCCAGAAATCTCAGCCTTCTCCTGGTCCTTAAATCTACCATGTTCCCTGATGGGATTTTTGTACACGGAACCATTTCCTGCCCTAGTTTTAGCACCAAAGACCCAGACAAACAAAAACAAAAGAAAACCTTCCTCAGTTCATCCAGCTGCTCCCCGTCTGGCCTCCATTCCAGTCTCTTCCACAGAGAAGTCTTCCTGGACTCCTCAGCCAGAGAAGCAGAGCCCGTGATGACAGCCCTGCGCACAGGACAACGCTCAGCGTGGTCTCCACGTTCACGTGTCAATTGTCTCTCTTCTACACTACAGTTTGGGATCAAAGACCGTGTCTGGTTTACTTAGCGTTGCACTGCAAATGCCTAGCGCTGAATAGGTGCTCATACATGTGAGGAATAACTCAACGAATAAAAGCAATCTGTCAAACATGGTGACAGCTGTCTTTAATCCCAGCACTCAGGAGGCAGATGGAGGAGGATCCTTGTGAGTTTGAGGCCATCCTGAGACTACATGAATTCTAGGTCAGCCTGGGCTCGAGCGAGACCCTACCTCGAAAAATGAAAAATAAAAATAAAAAAGCCATCCCTTCCCGAGGATAGTTCCTCCGCTGTGGATTGGAACTCAAGCAATCAATGACTCTCACCGGGGAGAAAGCAAAGAAGCAGAGCTTTACAAAAACGTGAAGCGTATAGAGGCATGGCACCCATCAGTAACAACACACTTGGGCCAGGAAGACCGGGCTGAGTACTAGGCTATCCAGGATCCCCTGCCACAAGGACTAATCCAGACAGCCCACGGAGGAGGATATCCAACTGATCGGGCAATAAATATATATTTTAAAAAAATGTGAAGCGTGTTCAGAAGATGTCACATTTCTACCGTCTTCGTAGCTCGGGCTCCTTTCAAGCCCCAAACATGGAATCACCTATGTGATATATTTCAAGACATCAACAGCTGTATCTGGAGCCTCAGGCTTATTTTATAACATTTGATTCACCACAATGTAATTGGAGTAGAAAAAACATCTCATTCTATAACCACAGACCAACACTGATACACATCGGCCATCAGCAAAATGTACGCAGGAGCTGAGCTCCCGTGGGCGGCCTCTGCGCCCCCCATCCCTCTACAGCCAAGCAAAGGCTCTGGAAAGCAGCACCCTTGGGACACTGTGAGCTTCCTGACAACTTTATTAATTGGTCCTGAAATGCAGGCGGCATGCACTCCTTGCTTAATTTAATGGTTGCTTCTTCACTCGTTTTGCATGGCGCATGTGCAGGCCAGAAGAGCTTTTCCTGTAGGAATCAGTTAAAAACGAAGGAGCGAGCATTTTGCACACTGCAAGGAAAAGCAGTTCTCTGGCGGCCCCAACAGACACCTCATCCATTCCCATCGCTGTCTGCTGGGCTCTCAGGCAATCTGGAATCTGCCAATGGGAGCCGTGGGCTGATAACTCACTGGGGAGCGAAGCAGGGAAAACATTTTTGTAAGGCTGTTTAAGAGTTATTTGCAAGGGAAACAATTTTAAAAAAATGTGTGCCATTTTCTTGATGTTGAAGAAATGCCATATCCAATGTCGAATTCCAGTGGGACAATTTTGTCTTGCGAGATTTATGAAGCAAAGGCTGCCAGGCAGACAGAAATCTAAACAGTAACGTGCTTCTCCCCAACAGAACTGTAACTTAACAAGAATAATACGCAAAATACCCAGACAGTTTTACAGGACTCCAGTCGTAGTACCCCACTTTCCCTCTGGAGCCCTGGGGTGACAAATATGCTCTTATCTGTCACCACCAGCAGCTGCCTGGTTACCAGCTGTCAGGATGGCCCGGGCTGGGTCTTCAATCTTTGGGAATTAATTGGGAATTTTATTTCTCAACACTTCCCCTACCTTCTGGGCAATGCTGTGGTTTCTGCTCACAAATCCCCACTTCTTGCTTGGCAAATCTCACTTTGGAGAAAATCCTCAGATTGTACCTACCAACAGGCCACAGGTCATTTGCTGAGTCTTAACAGCCAAGTCGTGGGAGGCCTTATTTTTCTTGTGCTCTTTGGGACAGAGAAACTAAACACAGTAAGCAGTTCTCTGTGAAATCACACATGCGCTGGGGTGTTGGGAGAGCCATCAGTAATCGAGTGTATCATTGCCTGATGCTGTCTCTGGGCTTGTGGGTTGGGAACCGGCATTCGATTCGCAGTGCACACGCCTCAGTGCAAGCAAGGAATTTTGCTGTCAGCCATACTCTAGGCTGGAAAGGTCTATGTGGAGCTTGGTTTCAGCTCTACATGATTCAGCTTCTTCAGGATGGGTTTGGACGCTGTTTGCCTCTCCACATACGGGGTATCAACAGCAGACAATCTATTATAGTACCATTTCCTATGGAGCCCAAATACACCTGCAAATCTTTCAATACAGTGTCCCAGAGAGACACCGGCAATTCATTCAATGAGCTGGTTATTGAAACCTGCCTACCACTTCCAGGTCTATTTCTCTAGATTATTTAAACCTAGTGAAGCAAGCCACGTCTTAAAACTGGTATTCTGGGAAAACAACTTTGCAATCCATTAGGTAAGAAATAAACAGGAACGTCTTATGTGCGCCTTCAGTCTCTCAGGCTCCCACTGTGCTTAATTTGAGATGTTAACATTATTTATAATCTCCTATGGAAGTGCACCTGCCTTTATTGCTGGGTTGAGTCCCCCAAATTCAGGGCGATCGGGCTCTGTCCCCCTCTAAGCACACAAGGAGAATACTGCTGGTGGCCTGCCTATGCTCAGTGCCTGGCCTGCGACCATGGTCCAGAGCTTCCGACGGGGAGACCAGGAAGCCCTCATGTCTGAGACCAAACCCAGGATGGCTGAATGCAGGCCGCAGGGCCAGGCCTTCCAATTCCTTAATTGCAATTAAAACCAGAAGACAGCTATCATAGTGCACTTGTTGTGCCAAAGTTTATCCAAACCCTGGGAATGCTTCAGTCAGCAAAGCTGGACAGGAAACCCTCTGGAGAACAGGCCGTCTGTCTCAGAAGATTTCCGTTACCTGCTGCTTCGAGCTGGACTGAAAATACCTCCAGGGCGGCCTTCGAAGGGCGGTTTTGGCACTTTTTCCCCCAGATGGAGCCCAGAAGTGCGGAGTGCACAAAAACCAACTGTCCTGGGAGGGGAGTTGATTAAATGTTTTCAAACCTCAAAAAAGCGGAGGGGGGGGATGAAAAAAGTCAGTTCAGGTAGAGTTCAAGTTTGGGGGTCAAGCTTTGCAGACCTCCTGAGACTCTTTAGCAGGAGGCTATTAACTGAGTCTTGGAATTGGACCCGAGAGGAGAGGCTGCAGCCGCAGCGCCGCCCCTCTTTGTTTTGTGTGGTCCCTGTCACCAAAGGAACATGGGAGAACTGAGCATCTCCCCCGGGCCAGGCAGAGGCTGTTCCAGTTCACGTTTCCTTCAGCAGACTTCAAATGGCCAACCCCTGCAGGGATCTGCCTTCCTGCCTGCCCAGAGCAGAGATAGCATCGCTCCTTGGAAGCCGCTGGAACCTTCGAGGGCCTGGATATCACTGCCACCCTCCCAAGATGCTGGAGAACAGTGAGCCACTGTGGAACTCCGCAATGGTTGTCTAGCGTTCGGCTCTCCAGGCGCCCATCAAACATGGTTGCCTCTAGGATCCGAGGCTATTTTTCTGAGTAGGAAGAAGGCTTCATTTTCACTCGTGTGCAAGAATAATCCACGAACAGATGGCTAGAGACACGGGCTTGCTCTGAGACCCCCAGCCCCTTCCCCTCACTCAGTTCCTCAAGAGGAGGGGGACATGGGTTTGTGTGCTGGCTGTGCTGGGGGCCTTGAACCTGGGGCCTTGAACATGCCGTCTGTATGTTTCACCCCTGATCTGCACCCCCAGCCTGTCTCTGGGTGCACTTTACGAAAGAAAGCTATCACCAGTCCCTAATCGAGAGAAAACAGAATTCACAGCGTCTGAGTACAGTTGGCAAACTTGTGTACAAATATTTTCAGCTTCGCAGGCCGTCTGTCATGACCACTGGGCCACTGCCACCAAGAAAACAGCTGTGGCCGCTGCTGAAGCACGTGGCTTAGGCCTGTTCCAACAAAGCTTCAGTCAGAGTTGCCCATTCTTGTTTAAAACTCAACTTTTCGCCGGGCGTGGTGGCGCACGCCTTTAATCCCAGCACTTGGGAGGCAGAGGAAGGAGGATCACCTTGAGTTCAAGGCCACCCTGAGACTTCATAGTAAAACTCAACTTTTCCATATTTCCTTCTTTTGTTCCTTTCTTCTTTCCTTCCTACATTTCTTCCTTCCTTCTTTTCTTCCTTCCTCCCTCCTTCCCTTCCTCCCTTCTTTCTCTTTCTCTTTCTTTCTTTTCTTTTCTTTCTTTCCTTCCTTTCTTCCTTCCTTCTATCCTCCCTCTCTCCTTCCTTTCCTTCCTCTCTTTTTTCCTTCTTTCTTTCTTCCTTCCTTCCTCCCTCCCTACTCTTCTTTTTTTCTTGCTGAGGATGGAGAATAGCTCCTAAGACAGAGGTGTCCTCCACCGAGTTCCACGCCAGCCGGACATTCATCTCTGTTCCCTCCTGTGACTCGTAGTTTGGGTAAAGGGACGATAACTGGACCGGTTGGGTACTGGTCTCAGGGTTGCCCACGTAGCACTCAGACAAACGAAGACTTGTTCCATTTGCATTTATGCAGGCGTCTCCAGCTGGCCCGCTGAGCTGAACAGACCCTCTATCACCACCCAGCCTGATGGCGAGTGCTCTCTTCAAACCTGGCCCTTAAGAAGTAAAGGCCATGTCTCCGATTGGGGATAGGGAAGAGGGAAGTCGGGGAATTGGGGACACCAACACATTATTCGCTCATTCAGTGTATCTAATTATGGATAATAATAAAAAAAATTTTTTAAATTAAAAAGTACAAGCCAAAAGTGGTTTTCATTAAAATCAGGGCAATTTCAGTGAGAATGGGCCACTCTCAGCTTGTCTCTACAGTTCATGGAAACTTTCTTGTCTTGCTACATGGGAACTGCGGGTCCAAGGACCCCGACGGAACCTTCCACACACCACGAGAAGAGAGAAGAGGTGAACAGGAGGTCACCTCTCGTCGCCCCAGCAGAGCACGTGTGGAGACTATCTGATTGCACAGTGGCTTCCATCAGGATAACATGTGCGCATTTAGACACACAGGTGAAATTGATTTATGCCAGGCTGTAGCTGTAAAGGCCCAGGCTGCCCACCGGGTGGGAAGGCTGGGATTCCTCGGAGTTGGAAATTGTGAGAAATTCAATTTCAGCGAGCCCCCGTTTCACCTCTGAGGCAAGCCCGAGGCCACCTGAATGAAAACCAGATGCTTCTCAGGCCTAAAGACAACAAACAGCAGTTCAGGATCCCGTCAGCAGAGGACCACCAGCGCAACCCGGCCAGAGGCGCAGCTGGCTCCCTGGAAGACTCCAGAACTCCTGAGATGCATCTTAATGCGCAGCGGGTCTGGATCAGAGCCTCCGCCCTCCTGCGACCCCGATCCTCCCAGCCCGTCATTGTAAACTGGTTATTTGAGACTGTTCAAGTGAAGCCCGGAGCTCCCTGCCCGCAGAGCCCGGCTTCCTCTGCCATCTGTCCCTTGCAGGGGAGGGTTTGTTTTGGCAGAGTGAGCAGGTGCCCTCCCAGCTCCCAGATCTGAGCTCCATCAGAGCCAGGAGGCAGCAGTGACCTGAAGTCTTGGGTGGCCGCCTTCACACGCAGACTTCCCGTCAGCTGACCCATCTGCCACCCACACACTGATGTCCCAAGCTCAGAGATTCCTGAAGGAGGGAGCAGGCTCCCCATCCTCATGCCCCCACCAGCCCGGCCCCCTGGACTTGCTGAAAGTCTGGCCTTGCTATTTTTCCAACAAGGGAGGTGAGGATTTAAACACGAGGTCCGTGAATTGCCAGCGTCCAGCTGATCTTTGAAATAGAGCTTTGTCAACAAATGATGATGGTGTCTAGAAGTTTCTTCTAAAATCACCTTGGAAGAGGTTATTTTTTTGGAGACTGGGTTTTTTTGGGGGACCCCGATCACATGGACATCACTGGGATGTCTTTCTCCTTCCTTCCTTTCCAGCATTAAATTCCTACGCAATCGCACTGGAGGCCCCAGGCAGCTTTGGAAGTCACCAAGTCCTGGTTCCAGGTCCACGGAAACAAAACTGGGGGAGACCCCAGGGGTGTGGGGGTGCTTTCAGGTTATAGAACAACATCCCTTGATTGACTTGCAACTATGTCCCTCACAGGTGCCCAAGTTCTGACCTTGGTCCCAGCTCAGGAAGTCATCACGGGTGTCAGGCTGTAGGTCAGAGCAACCTGCCTGGCCTGGTCACTTGCTGTCTGCTCTCCCCCAGGCAGGAAAGCAGAGGCTGGAGTGAGCCTCTGTTCTCTCTGCCCTCTTAAGTACAGAGACAGAGCACTTGTCACCTGAGCAGGAAGTGAAGTTGCTGGTAGCTTCTGGAATGGCAGGGACGGGGGAGATGGCTCAGTGGTTAAGGACATGGTGGCTGGGGTTCAGTTACCCCACTAGCCAGATGCTCAAAGGGGTGGGTGCATTCTCATTCTCTCTCTCTCTCTCTCTCTCTCTCTCTCTCTCTCTCTTTTTGCAAAACAATACATAAAAGTATTTTTTAAAAGAATGAAAAGCATGAGGACCATGACAATGTTAAGATTTCACTGGAGCTGGAATTGGGCTAAATCAGACTTTTACAGCCCTTGCAGAGGGCATTAGAATTCAGACAACAGCACTGGCTGTGGGAGACCCACTGGTGTGGGGAGAGGAGTGGGGAGTTTGGGGCGCACAGGGAGCCCTGTATTCTGGAGAACAGGAGAGGCAGATTCTTAGTAAGTACCTTCTGGGTCTCTGTGATCTTGACATTTCTTTAGTGCTTGCTGTGTGCATTGTCACTGGTTTAAGGAGAGTGACTGACGGGGAGGGGGAGCTCATGTGTGCCCACGATGGGTTTCCTAAGGAGCCCCCACCACCTTGTTCACAACCATATGACTCAGGTAGCACTCTGACAGAAGCTACCTCTTGGGCAGACATATTTAAAAAACTTTTTGTTGATAGCTTCCATAATTATAGACCACAAACCATTAGGATTCCCTCCCTCCCTCCCTCCTCCATATCTCTCCCCCCCTCTCAATTAGTCTCTGTTTTGTTTCGGTGTCATCATCTTTTCCTCCCATTATGTGTAGGTATCATCAGGCACTGTGAAGTCATGAATATCAAGGCCATTTTGTGTCTGGAAGTTTGCGTTGTAAGCAGTCCTCCCCTTCCTTTGGCTCTTACAATCTTTCTGCCACCTCTTCTGCAATAGACCCTGAGCCTCGGGAAGTGTGACAGAGATGTCCCAGTGCTGAACACTCCACTGTCACTTCTTCTCAACTTTTGAGTTATCCCAGTGGTCACCACCATCTGGAAAAGAGAAGCTTCTCAAGCCAAAAGTGAGAGTAGCATTATTATATGGGTATGATCATATTTTTTTTTAATATTTTATTTATTCATTTTCAAGCAGAGAGATACAGAGAGAGAGAGAGAGAGAGAGAGAGAGAGAGAGAGAGAGAGAGAGCACCAGAGCCACCTCCTTGTGGGTCTGGCTTATATGGGTCCTGGGGAATTGAACCCGGGGCCTTAGGCACTAGAGGCAAGTGCCTTAACCGCTGAGCCATCTCTCCAGCCCTGATCATATTTTTAAATGGGCTTATAAAGCAGTTTGGTGGGCATAATATAAGCATTTAGCCAGACAATAGCAGGTGTTACTCCTCTAGGGCGCATGACCTTCCCCGCTATAGGCTTTTGACTAGGTCTTCAGTACCAGGCATGAATTCCCCTCTGTGGAATGGGCCTCCAGTCCAATTAGAGAGCAATTAGTTTTCCCCATAACAGACATGCCACTATTGCCCCAGCTGGCACATTTGGCCTGGCTGGTCAGTCTGAAGGCTGCAAGGTCCACTGCTGTTCACCACCATTGATGACTTCTCTCTCCCACAGGGCTGCAGGCAGCCATCGCTTTTACCAGCTTTCTGTCAGCTGGGGAACAGGGAGGAGGTTTCCAGCTCAGCTCCAGCTTGATTTCTCAGTGACCTGCAGATGGGCAGCCATATTTGCTGGCCTATTTTTCTCTGTGATTGTGATGGTTAGGGTGAGGAGGGTGAGGGGGGCCCAAGATGCTGATGTGACAGGAGAAATCTAGAGTTGGTCACCTTGCCAGCCTGAGGGATCACTGAGGTGGGAAACAAGGTAGCTACTGAAACAATGCCTTTTTGTCTACACCCCTCCACACACTGTCTCCATGACACCTTATACTTCTTCCCGCAGTGTGAGGGGAGGCCTGGGGAATGATGCCATGGAGCCAGTGCTCTGAAATGCCCTGCTTCTGGAGAGTGGGGATTTCATGAGCACTCTACGCATGCCTGCAGAGAGGGCCGGGCCCTGGCAGACGGGTCTTGTGTGTACCTGTGGTTGCAGGTGGCTCTCAAATCCTGCTGCCCAAGACCTCTGTGGGGTTGCCAGGGAGAAACAGTGGAGGGGGATAATACCGCAGGCCTGAGGGGTACCTGGGCCTTAAGATGCTCAGATCTTACATCCTAGGCTCACCACCTTCATAAGAAGCACTGAGCCCAAGCCCAAAGGCTCTTCAGGCCATAGTGAATGCATTTAAGTTCTTATTTTAAAATCTCTCCCTCTTGTCCATGTAGGTCTTGGAATGCAAAAGGAGCTACAATGAGAGAGAGGCAAGGAACAAACAAAGTCAGAAACAGCCCATGTTTGTTGACCTTGGCCGGCTGCTTGGACACCTCAGGGAGATCAATCCCATGATCCGGAAGCTCAAGACAGAGTTCTTGTTGTGGGCAGGGCATTGGGCTTTGAAACCTTCTCCCCACACGATCCCATTTGTACCAAGTAAAGACCTATTGTACAGCCTGGGCATCGGTGGGTCCTGTGAATGCCCCAGTGACAGGCAGGAAGACGCCAACTTAGGATGAGGAAGAGAAGGTTGGTGACAGATATTAAGAAGTTGGAAGATCTGTTTCTTGGGAACTAAAAGAACCCTGTGGAGTGAGGACGTGCCCGCGGTGTGCGGGCAGAGTGGGAGGGGATGTTTCCTTCTCTTTGTTCACTGTCACTGCCCACCGCCCACAGGGGCAATGATAACACACACACGCACACACAAACACACATACACCACTTATGGGTGTAAGAATGCGCATTCTCTCTTTTTTGCTCTCTCAGATCTCATTCCTCTCTTCCATAAATGAAACCAGAATACATAGAGCCCCTTGCCAACCAGGGAGCTATTGGTCTATGATAAGAACCTGTGGGCATGATGTGCAAATAGCCAATCAGGACTTCCTCCCGAAACCTATTAAGCCAAGCCCCTCTTGGCAAGCTGTCAGGTGCCGTCCTGAGATTAAGCCAGGGTGTGCCTCCGAGGCCCCCCAAAGGCTTTCGCCCCTGACAGTTCACTAAGATTATACGCACTCATTAAAATAAGTTTCTGATTAAAGGCAGGTAGGAGGTGTCATTTGATAACTACCCTACTCTGCTCCAGAGGTGGCAGCGACCCCCGTGGGGGGAGAAATGAGCCTGCCATCCCCCAGTCCACGCTGTCAGCTGGGCAAGGTGGCCGCCTGTGAAGCTGCCAGTGATCAGGGCGGTGGCCTGCCGAAGCTGGACACCAAAAAGCCCAATCTGTCTTCACATTATTTGGAACGTCCACATCAGATGCTGCTTAGGGAGGTGACATTTGTCAGGCAGGGTTCTGTGTCTTTTTTCTTTTTCTGCCCAGCGGAGCCAGTGGTTTGCGTTATCACACGGCTTCATCGCCCCGTCAGGAAGTGTTTACACCGCATTTTTATAACTGCAGTGCGTTTCACGTTGCGTTACTTTGCTCCAAAACTAGTTTAAAGATTTTGGTGGACAAAATTACAGAAGTAATTTATCCAGCAGTCTCATCTAAGCTGTCCACATGCTCAGTAACAACCCACGAAATATCTTTGCCTTTTTCTGGTGGATAAAATTGAGGGCCAGGAAAATTGAAGCTTTCACTGGCGATTACACGCATTACTTTCTGAGCTGGACGTTGGAAGCGTGGGTTCTGGGTTTGCACTTCATCTTGTCATCCCGAGAGCCAGTCCATGCCACCCTCCCCCCCCATGCACAGCACCCCCGTTTTGGGGGGAGGATTGTTTTCTTGTATGTCTTTGTACCCACTTTGTTTATATTGTTATCTATGCATTGTAACAATATATTTTTAAATTGTGTTGAGAGATGAAAAATGTCTCTTTTGCTATTAAGCCAGAGTTTGAGCATCTAAGATGTAATAAAGAAATAGTGGAGATTCTGCAATTTTAATTTTAATTTTAAAAAATCTAAATTTTTTTAAATCCTTTTTTAAAATTTATTGTCCATAATGAGTTACAACATTTAGTGGGCAAACAATGAGTTGTTCTCCCCAATTCCCCAATGCTCCTCCTCCCCATCCCCAATCAGCTGGATATCCTCCTCCACGGGTTGTCTGGATCAGTCCTTGTGACAG
>PVHP010007914.1:0-36768 GCA_004024765.1 Zapus hudsonius
AAAAGAGATAAAGCAAGGGCGCTCCCTGGCTCCAGATCAGCATTTTGGTAGATGTGGCTCTTGTTCCCGTGATGGAGGAAAACTGGTGACAGACCAAGACAAGAGTGACAGGCAGCTGCAAGAATGGCATGAGCCGGAGAAGAATGCAGGAGGCGAGGGCACATGAAGATGCCCACGCTGAAACTGAAGCAGGGAGAGTAGAGGGTTGGATACGTATTGTTGTGCCCATGGAAAGAAATAGGCTAGAGCCTGAAATGGTTTTTGTCATGTATGGTGCCTGGCCTTGTGAACTTTGCTCAGGAAAGCAGGGCTTGATCTGTGCAAGGGACAAAAGCATTGGAGCATTAAATCAGTCATTCTTTCCATGCAGTTAAACCCAGCAGCCCAAGAGTGAGTGATGGTATAATAACATACAACATGCCACTGAAACGCAGCCCGGCTAACAGGGTGATTAATAGCCACATGCGACAGCTGGGACTCATTTTCAGTGATGGCACTGCAAAGAGGGAGGCAGAAATTCCCCTAGGCTATGACAGCAAGGTCTCCACTTTAGGTCCCAGACTTGATGCCATCCTTGGCAAGACCCATGGTGTGCATACAAGATTCAAAATGATAGCGCGCGCGCGCACACACACACACACACACACACACACACACACACACACATAGCCTCTGTAAGGTCAGACAATCCAAGGAAATTGTTTCAACTCTGAGCTGGATGGGATTATTGACTGAATATATACAGAAGGAACCAGGGTTTCAAATCAGGGGTTCAAATGAGGGTCCCATCTCAACCAGAACATCTCTTCCATGTGACTGGGGCCAAGTTAATGCCTCTGCACTGTCTCTTTCATTCATCCATTCTCTCATAAAGTATTTATTGAGTGCTATCAGGACATGTGATGGAGACTATGACACACTTCGCTTTGTCACCTGGCTTCAGAGACCAGTGGATTCACCAGGAGCAAATAGCTTCATCCTCTCAATAATCTCACTGAGTGAACTAGGTGGTCTTCTAAACCCCTTTATTTAACTTCCTCAAGTTAAAAGCAGTTACTAAAATTAAAAAAAAAAAACCTATCTCTAAAGGCTTTTGGCTAATTTTCTTTAAAGTAACTGTTCATCTTTTGTTCTTATAATATTTTCTCCTGTAAAATTTACAACTTGAAAGCCAGGCATGGTGGCACATGCCTTTAATCCTAGCCCTTGAGAAGCAGAGGTAGGAGGATTGCTATAAGTTTGAGGCCAGTCTGGGACTACAGAGTGAGTTCCACATCAGTCTGGGCTACAGTGAGATCTTACTTAAAAAAATATATATACTTTGTTTATACATATTATTGTTTTATATATTGAGACATACACACACACAGAGAGAGAGAGAGATAGAGAGAGAGAGAGAGAGAGCACAACAGCTTACAACTTGGCCAGAAGTTATCATGAAATAAATGAAATCCCCATTATAAGCCCCTCTAACAACAGAGGGGGAAATTAAGGTTCTTATTGCCTTCATCCATTTTTCAGATGCATGTTATTTATGATACATATTCACCAGGTCATAATGTATCTTACTATCGCTACTGACAGGCACAGGATTGTATGCATCTGTGCACAACATCAGAGTCTACAAATGATACGAAAATCCTGAAGATTGCAACAAAATTACTTTAGTCCATTCTGTGTCACCAACCTCTTGACAGCAAGACAACACTGTGTGAGAAAACAGAGACATGGGTGGTTCAGAGATGGAACACAATTGAATAAGGTGTGGACTCTAAATGTAAAGAAATTTTATGAATACACTAACCTATTGTATGGTTTATATGTTTTTATGTGTATCCAAGAGTGACACTTCTTTTATATTAACATATCCATAAGTTGGGTTTCACACCAGATAGGGATCAGATGGCAGACCAAAGTAAGATTGCATCAAGACTGGTGAACCAATCAGTTCACTGGGGTGATTTATAGAGCATGGAGAGGGGTTATTTAAAGGAACTTAGAGCCCCCCAAAGCAACTGCTTTGATGGGGTTCCCTGTGTCAAGATTATTCCTTGGATGCTCTTCCCTGAGTCTTGGGGCGAGGGCTTACCGACAGAGCATGAGACCCCAAAGCAGCACTTCAGTGAGGCTCACTATATTGGGGTTACCTTCTTGGATTCTTCTCTCTCAGCCTTGGAGTGAGGTCTTGCTTACAGAGCAAGGAAACCCCAAATAAACCATCTCAATGGAACTCACTGTTCCTTGATCTTTTTCCCTCTACACTGTATTTCCCCCTGAAGCCAGGAGACCTTGTGAGTCATTGCATACAGCTGGCACAGGGGCGCCTGAGATCTCTGGTGAGGTCTGATGACCCTCCTCATGCCTTCTCTTGTGAGTTAGTCCAGCTGCTTTGGATAAAGCTGGCAATCGTTGTTTACTGTTTTTATGCAGAGGAATTTTGCCATATAATAGCTGGAGAGATGGCTCAGTGGTTGAAGGCACTTGCTTGCAAAGCTCAATGGTCTGAGATCAATTCTCCAGTTACCATGTAAAACCAAATGCAGTGACACATGCATCTGCAATTCACTTACAGCAGCAGGAGGCCCTGGTGCCCTCATTTTTTGTCTCTCCTCTCTCAACAGATTAATAAAGAAATAAATATTTTAAAATATTAGAAAGTCATCAAATGGTGCTTTAAATGATTATAAAATATAATTTCTAGGTGATAAGAAAACATTGTAGTCTATCACAAGAATAAAAAGCTTGTTTAACAGAATCAAAACACAAACAGAACAGTAAACCATTATAGAGGATGCTGAATTATCATTTGAAAATTTCACATCACTTAAAAAAACATTATTATCATTAGATTCATTTTATGAGCAAATCTTATGATGGTACCCCCATTTCTCTCCTCTCTGTCCCCAACCCACTCCTCGCTGGGGCACTCCTCGCTGGATCTGTCCATGGGGTAGGGGGTTATGAATTGCACAAGAGGTAGCCAGTTTTTCTTTTCTCTCGTTGTATGTTGTTGCTGAGGGGGGCAATAACTCTGCATATTATCCCCCACCATGGCTTTTAATATCTTTTTGCTCCCTCTTTTGCTCAATTCCCTGAGTCATGGTGGGTGAGTTTTAAGTCTGCTTTATTCTTGAGATCTTAAGTGTCTCTGGACTTCTGCTTTGGGTTGTGTTGGGTATCTTTGGTATCTGTCTCCATTGACCTTTTCTGGTTATCTGGCTTGCTGTGATGATAGGTCTCTTGTTTATCTTGCCACTTTCTCATAGGCTTCATTTGGGCTCCACATGATAGGCCAGGGGTGGTTCATCTCCTGCCAGGATGTTAGCCATCATCCCATGTGTTGTTGGTGGATTTGGTTTCCAAGGCCCTCTCGCTGTCTTCTGAAAAAATACAAACAGAATCTCCATCAGAGAGTGAGATCAGTATAGGTTAAATGAGACAAACATTGCTAATTTGGCAAGATTCTAATGGGTGTAGACCCTCTGTAGCTCTCTGGTAGTGGGAATTTCCCCTGGGAGCACCAGTTCCATAAGATTTTGCCATGGATCCCAGTTCCAGTTAAGGATTCCTCGTCATTGAGCAGATCTCTTACCCAATCAGCAAGCCATTGATTACTCTCCTAAGTTTAGCACCACTATTGCACAGATGAGCATTTCTTGACTTGCTGGTCTCTTCCATATAGCAGTATGTTCAGCATTCTTATGACATCAGTCTGTATTTTATATCAGTGGTCTCTGCTTCTTCCAAATATCATTGACCAATTTCCCCTGGCAGCTCATGTAATGCCTTCCAGCACTACGCATACTACCATCTGAGAGCTGGTTAACATTCTGGATCTAGCAGGATCTCTTGGTGTTGTGTGACAACAATCTGTGGTTTCTTAAGCAATAGGGTTTTACCTTTGGTCTGTGGTGGGGAATCAAGAACTTTGACAAAAGCCTGTCTTGCTTTGGGGATCTCATGGGTTTCTTTGATCAACAGCTCAGTGTGGGAAGGAACCAATGACTGGAGCAGGGAGTTGCAGGCCTGAGCAGTTTTTCTTGGGGTTAGGCTTCCTCCCATTCTATTCATCTCTTTTTACCAGGTGATGCCCACAGCTTCCTCAGGAGCTTACTGTATAAAAGTAAGGATTTTATGGTATTGATTCATTATTGGTTTAGTTTATTGTATAAGACCCCACCCTCTCATTCCTAAACCCCCAATCCTTTAATCCCCTTTTGCAGTCTCTCAATTCACCTGTCAGGTTTGCTTAGAGTTTAAGCTTAACCTTATTAGACACTGCATATGAGGGAGAATATGCGGTATTTGTCTCTCTGTTCTTGTGTGAGTTTGCTTCAAGTCCGTCTACTTTCCTTTAAATTTCATTATTATTTTTTTCCTTTCAGCTGAGTAGAATTCCATAGTGTAAATGTACCACAACTTTGATATCCATTCGTCCAGTGATGGGCATTTGGGTTGATTCCAATTCTTAGCTATTATGAGTTGAGCTGCTATAAGCATGGTTGAGCAAATGTCTCTGTGCTGAGGCATGAAATCTTGAGGGTAGATGCTGAGTAGAGGGATATCTGGGTCCTGTTGGTAGCTCTATATCCGTCATATTCAGAATCCTCGACACTGCTTTCCATAGTGATTGTACAAGTTTGCAATCCCACCAGCAGTGAATGAGAGTTCCTTTTTCTCTGCATCCTCACCAGCATCTATTGCTGTTGGATTTTTTAATGATTGCCATTCTGACTGGAGTAAGGTGGTATCTTATTTTTGTTTTAATTTGCATTTCCCTGATAATTAAGGATGATGAATACTTTCTTAAATGAGAATTGGCCATTTGTGTTTCCTTTTCTGTGAATTCTCTGTTGAGATCAATTTTCCATTTTGTGAGAGGACTGATTTTTTATTATTTATTTATTTTTGAGTTCTTTGTAAGTTTTAGATACTAGACCTCTGTCTGTGATATAGCTAGCAAAGATAATCTCCAAGTCCGATGGTGGCCTATTGGCTCTGAGTATGGTATGTTTGTCTGTACAGAAGCTTTTAAGCTTGGTGAGATCCCACTGGTTAGGTGATTGTTGCACTTTCTGGGCTACTGGAGGTTTGTTCAGGAAGTTTTTTCCTACTCTTATCTAGTGGATAGTTCCTCCTATTTTTTTCTTCCAGGGTTTTCAGAGTTTCAGGTCTTATATTGAGGTCTTTGATTAATTTGGAGGTGAATTTTGTGAATGGTGAGAAGAGTGAGTCTATTTTCATATTTTTTACAAGAATTTATCCAATTTGTCCAGCAACATTTGTTGAAGATGCTATCTTTATGACAGTGAATGTTGTTGGCACCTTTATCAAAGATCAAGTAACTATAGTTACTCGAACTAAGAGCAGGGTCTTCAATTCTGTTCCATTGGTCTCTCCATCTGTTTTTATGCCAGTACCATGCTGTTTTGTTACTATGGCTTTGTAGTATATCTTTAGATCATAAAAGATGATACCACCTGAGGAAGTTGTTTTTACTAAAGATAGATTTGGCTATCCGAGGTCTTTTGCCATTCCAAATGAATTTTGAGATTATTTTTTCTATGTCTGTAAAGAACGGAGCTGGGATTTTTATTGGCCTAACATTGAATCTGTATATTGCTTATGGAACAATCTCCATTTTTACTATATTAATTCTACCTATCCAGGAGCCTGGAATATCTTTCTATCTTTTCACATCTTCTTCTATTTCCTTCTTGAGCATTTTTATGTTTTCATTATACAAGTCTTTCATGTACTTGGTTAGTGTTATTGAAAGGTATTTTATTTTTGAGGCTATTGAAAATGGGACAATTTCTCTGATTTCTTTTTCTGTATATATGTCATTTGCATGCAGGAAGGCTACTAATTTTTGTGTGTTAATTTCATTTTCTGCCACTTTGATGAAAGAATATATTACCTTCAGGAGTTTACTGGTACTATTCTTCCAGTCTGTTATATATAGGATCAGGTCATTTGCAAAAAGGGATAGTTTTACTTCTTCATTTCCAATCTGTATCCCTTTTATGCTTTTCTCCTATCTTATTGCTTGGGATAGAACTTCAAGCACTATGTTGAAGAGCAGTGGTGAGAGTGGACACCCCTATCTTTTTCCTGATTCTAGTATAAACTCCTTGAGTCTTTCCCTGTTGAGTATGATTTGGGCTTTAGGAGTTTTGTATATTGCCTTTATTATGTTAAGGTATAAGCCTTATATGCCCAGTGTCTCCAGTGTTTTGATCATGAAATGGTGTTGAATTTTGTCGTAGGCCTTCTCTGCATTGATTGAGATGACCATGTTGTTCTTGTGGTTAAGTTTATTAATATGGTGGATTACATTGATCAACTTTCATATGTTGAACCAAACCTGCATCCCTGGGATGAAGCCTGCCTGGTCAAGGTGAATTATACTTTTGATGTGTTGTGTTCAGTGTGCCAGGATTTTGTTCAGAATTTTTGCATCTAAGTTCATCAGGGATATGGCTCTGTAGTTTTCCTTTCTTAATGTATCTTTGTCTGGTTTTGAGATTAGGGTGATGCTAGCTTCACAGAAGGAGTTTGGAAGCATTCCTTCTTCTCCTATTATATGAAAAAGCTTTGGAAAGAGTGATTTCAGTTCTATTATTAAGGTTTGGTAGAATTCAACTGAGAATCCCTCAAGTCCTGGTCTTTTCCTTTTGGAGAGGTTTTAGATTACATTTTCAATTTCAGTGGATGTGATAGGCTTCTTTAGGAGGTTTATAAGCTTTGGTAGGTGGTAGATGCCTAGGAAGTCATCCATTTCTTCCAGGTTCTCCACTTTTGTGGAGTAGAAGCTTTGGAAGTATGAGCTGATGATTCTTCCAATTTCATTGGGGTCTGTTGTGACCTCTTCCTTTTCATTTCTGATTTTGTTGATTTGGGCCTTCTCTTTTTTCTATTTAATTAGATTAGCCAAGGGTTTGTATTTTTTTCAAAGAATCAGCTCTTCGTTTCATCTATTTTTTCAATTGTTTTCTTCACTTCCATTTCCACTTCAGTCTCTATCACAAGAATGAAAAGTTCATTTAACAGAATCAAAACACAAACAGAACAATTAACCATTATAGAGAATGCTAAATTATCATTTGAAAATTTCACATGACTTTCTTTAAAATTTTTTAAAAGTTTGTGTTCAAGGAAAGACAGATGGATAGATAGATTGAGAGAGGGGGGAGAGAGAGAATGAACTCAACGAACTCCAAATGCATATTCACCTTTGCACATCTGACTTTTAGTGGGTACTGGGGATTTGAACCTCGGACAGCAAGCTTTATAAGCAAATTCTTTTAACCACTGAGCAATCTCTTCAGCACCTAAGCCAGTATATTTTATTTTTAAAAATAGTTTTATTTATTTGTAAGGAGAGAGGGGGGGAATATGACCATGGGCATTCCAAGGTCTCTAGCCACTGCAAATGAATTCCAGATGAATGTGCCACTTTGTGTATTTGGCTTTAGTGGGTACTATGGAATTGAACCTAGGTCATTAGGCTCTGCAAGCAAGCACCTTAACTGCTAAGCCATCTCTCCAGTCCTAGAACTTTCTTATTTTATTTTATTTTATTTTATTGTCCATAATGAGTTACATTATTTAGTGGGCAAACAATGAGTAGTCCCCAATTCTCCGATGCTCCCCCTCCCCCATCCCCAATCAGCTGGATATCCTCCTCCGTGGGTCATCTGGATCAGTCCTTGTGACAGGGGACCATGGATAGCCTAGTATTCAGCCAGGTTCTCCTGGCCCTAGTGTGTTGTTACTGAGGGATGCCATGCCTTGGATAGTCTCCTCCCCCACGGCTCTCACAATCTTTCTGCCCCCTCTTCTGCACAGTTCCCTGAGTCGTGGTGGATGAGTATTAAGGCTGCTTTATTGTTGTTAACTTAGGGGTCTTTGTGCCGAAAATCATTGGTTTCTGTCTCACTGGCTTATCCTGTGTTGATTTAATGGCTGTGGCTATGGGTCCCTTGTTCATCCCGTCATTCTCTGCAGGGTTCCATTTGGATCCTCCACGGTATGACTGTGGTGGCTCCTCTCTTGCCAGAATCTCAGCTATCGGCCTATGGTCGGTTGGTAGGGTTAGATGGGCCCAAGCTCTCTCGCTGCATCCTGAAAAATACAAACACAATCTCCATCGGAGAGTGAGATTAGTGTAGGTTAACAAATATACACAATTCTGGATTACCTAGATTCTATTTTTAGTAGCCTCCCTGTCAATCGCTCCCATATTGCATCTTGCCTTGGGAGCCCAAGAGTACGGGATCTGGTGCCTATCACCCTGCAACCCAAGTTCCAGACAAGGGCTCCCCCTCACTGAGTGGAAAATTTGGCCGAATTTGAAAGCTGTTGATTGTCTCCCCCAAACCCAGGCTTCCCCATTACACAAGTGCTCCTTTCTTGGTTCGCTGTTCTCTCCCTTTAGGAGGTGTGGTCAGCCTACTCATGGCTGCAGATTGTGTTTCATGTCAGTGGTCTCTGTTTACTCCAGCTGTTGTTGATCAGTTTCCCCTGGCAGCCTGTGCAGTACCTTCCAGCATTACACTAACTGCCTTCTGGGAGCTGAATACCGTTCCAGACCTCGAAGTGTCTCTCAATGCTGAACTTTCTTGTTTTAATAAAGGATACTTTCAAAACCTCTGAATCTATGAGCTCTACATTTTTTAAGATTTCACACATAGGTGAGGCCATACAGTGTTTGTCTAGGGACTGGTAACTAGAAAAGGAGGACATTAGTGAAAGACTCTTAAGCTATAAGAAAGTGCTAGAAACATAATGGACAGCCTTGAGGCTGTAGCTATAATGAGGCATTGTATACATGAAATTTGCTAAGAGAAAAGATCTCATTTTCCCCCCTTATTAAAAAATGGTGATGATGTAAAGTGATGTGTTTGTGTCAATGTAGTAATCACATCACAATGTTTTATACTTCAATGAGGCTGAAAAAATAAAAGGAACTTTCATTGATGAGATAAATTCAAATATGTTACTAAACAAAAGTAAATGTATATATATATTTTATATATACATACATGTATATATATAACCAAAGGAAATGAGTAGTGTGCATCACATATGTAATTCTTTATGTGTGTATGTGTGAAGGTGTACAGATATGTATGTGTACATGCATGTGCAGGTCATAGGACCTTAGGTGTTATTTCTTTGAGACAGGATCTCTCAGTGGTCTGGAGCTTACCAAGTAGGCTAAACTAGCCATTGAGCTGCAGAGGTTCTCCTTTCTCCATTTCTCCAGCGCTAGGATTACAAGTTCACAGCACCATACCTGAAGTACACAGCACCACACCTGAAGTTCACAGCACCATACCTGGCTATTACATGGGCTTTGGGAATTAAACTCGGGACCTTATGAGTGCATGGAAAGTACTTTACTAACTGAGGCAATATTGACTGCCTTCATTATAAAAACACTGATAAAACTAATAAAAGCAAATTTAGGAGGGTTGCACGGTGTAAATGTGCTATACTAAAATCAACTGTAGATTTCTATATAGCATGTTCTCCATATTGTGGTTTGCATCTGCAGAGTCAGCTACCTACCCACCAAAAAAGTTTTTTTTTTAAAATTGTGTCTGTATTGAATATATATATCCTTGCTTCCTTATCACGATTATCTAAATTATATAGTTTGCAATTATTCACACAGCATTTACATGGTCTTAGGTATTGTAAGTAATCTGGAGATAATTTAAAGTACAGAGGAGAATATGTATAGATGGATTACGTAGAAACATTATGGCATTTCATATAAAGAACTTGAATGTCTGGGATTTTGGTTTTGGTATCTTAGGGGGTCTTGGAATCAACCTGTGAATACCAAGGGGTGACTACTAATTTCAAACAATTAGAAATTGGTGAATCTTTTATGCATGTTTGTGTATGCATGCATGTAGAGACCAGGAGACAACTTCAGGTGTAATTCCTCAGGAATACCATCTACCTTGCTTTATTTTTATTAAATTTTCTTTTCTTACACAGGGTCTCTCATTGTCTTGGAGCTCACTAATTAGGCTAAACAAGCTACTCAGTGAGCCCCAGAGATCCTCCTTTCTCCCCTCCCCAGCCCTGGGATTTCATGACTAGAGTTTTTATGTGGATTTTGGAGACTGAACTCAGGCCCATATGTAGTAAAGTAGTAATCACATGGGTGATTTCTGACTGAGCTATCTTCCCAGACCACCTCCCCCATCTTAATTTCACTTAAAATAGTGTCAAAAACCATAAAATACTTAGAAATAAATTTTATGAATATATGCAAGAATCCTTCTCTAGACACTGGAAAACACTGCTGTGAGAAATGTAAAAATATCCAGAGAAATGGTGAGCTCCAGCCCTTCAGGGACAAGAAGACCCTATCCTATACAAATCTTACTTCCCTCCAAAGCACTCCAAAGGGTCAGTGCCATTCCCAACACAATCTCAGCAGGCTTTAAACAAGTTTTGGCAGGAACTGGTAAGATGATTACAAAATTTATATGGAAATGCAAAGACCAAAATATCCAAGATAATATTGGAAGAGAAGAACAAATATAAAAGACTTTTACTATGTAATGTTGTGAAATACTACTAAGCTATGATAAGACACTGTGGCATTGGAATAAAGGTTGACAAACAGATCAAGGAAATGGAACAGAGAACTCACACGTATGCAGTCAGTCAACTGATTTCAACAATGGAGACAAGACAGTCAAATGGTCAAATGAAAGTGCTTTCCAACAATTATACTGGAATGCCATAACTATACTGTTCATTCAAAAGAAATACCAAAATTTCTACCTCATACCACACACAAAAATCAATTCAAGGTGTATATACAAGAACTAAAATTGTAAAGCTTTTAGAGAAGCAAGTTCAGATTCTATAAACAGGTCACAGAAGCACTGCCCATAAAAGGAAAAAAATGAAAGATGATTAGAGTTCACCATAATGAAAACTTCTTCTCCCCAAGGGGTACATGTCAGAAAATGAATATGCACATCACAGATGGGAAGAAAAACTTGACAAAATAGATGTCTGGAAAAGTACTGGTATTCGGGGTATGTAAATTATTCTCATTTCTCAATAATAAAAAGACAAACAACCTAATTAAAAGTGGACAAAAGATTTGAATAG
This sequence comes from Zapus hudsonius, assembly GCA_004024765.1. Lineage (NCBI taxonomy): Eukaryota > Metazoa > Chordata > Mammalia > Rodentia > Dipodidae > Zapus > Zapus hudsonius. Next base: position 11,149 of record PVHP010007914.1, read on the forward strand.
ACATTTTACAAAAGAAGATATATGAAGGGCCAATAAACACATGAAAAATGGACAGCCTCATTAGACATTGGGGAAATGCAAATCAACACCATAATGAGTTAGCCCTTTACTTCTGTCAGAGAGGCTAAACCTGAAAAACGGACAGCATCAAGTATACTGAGCTGGTGACGAGACTTGAACTTTCATACAATGCTGATGGGAAAGTAAAATAACCATTTATGAGGAAGATCTGGTGATTTCTTAAATTACTAAATGACCATGATGCTGGCATTTCACTTTCCTATCCACAGAAAGGCTTGCCCAAGAATGCCATGAGCAGCTTTTCCATCATAGCTAAGATCATTGGGCATGGCCATGAGCCTGGAGACACAAGCTAGTATATACATACACTCAATGATGTGTTATCAGCAATAAAAAGAACAGACTAGCAACACAGCAGCATGGGAGAACTGCAGAATCATTAGTTTGAATGCAAGAAGCCTCACAAAAGTGTGGATACTAGAGTCAGTCACAGGACAGCCTTGAAGACAGGACTAATCCATCGTCCCTTCATCATCCTCTGACCTTTCCCAACCTCTTACAAATCCAAATTCAGGATGACATCCTAGCTTCTCCATGTGAGAGAGACCACAAGGTGCTGGTCTGTGTCTAGCTAATTTCACTTATGACATACTCCAGCTATTTCTGTTTTGTTGCAAGTGACGGTATCTTGCTCTTCTACATAGCTGAATAAAGCTCCATGTCTCGATATCATATATGAAGGCACCTGGGATGATTTCATACCTTATCTTTTGTGAGTAGCATGTGCATTCCATTGTGTTTATTTCATATCAAAACAAAGAAACAGTAAGCCAATACTGAATTCAGCTAATGAAATCCATGTAGAACTGTTTAGGGGTAAATATACAATGTCTTCAGTTTATTTGGCCTCATCCTCCAAATAATATGGAATAATGAATGGATGAAAACATGGATATAGATGATTGATAGATACACACTAAAACACACAGTAAAATGCTAATGGTAGAATCTTGAATGCCGAGGCTCACTGTAAAGTTCCTTTAATGTTACTCAATGCTTGAATATGCTCATAATAAAATCTTGGTAATAAAAGACCTTTTGAAGAGGAAAACATTCTCGAGCTGCTGCTCACATCTGGGTCCTGAGGGAACCGAAAGACCATGGAGCTGTGTATGTAACAGCACGGTGTAGACCTGAGTTCTACTGGTGCTGGTCCAGAATCGACAGCACAGGTGGCCAGCAGCCTGCAAGACGATTTCTCTCCCTCACTCCTCTGCCCTCCCCCATACTCCCAGAACAGCTTTGATGACCACATAAAATAACCAAACAGCACACGCAGACGGTACTTTAAAGAACACAGCTTAAAAACTCCCCGATTACATATTTACTCCAACCCATCAGAAAGTAGACGGCTGTGGGTCTGTAATGAGGGCCGTTTGAAAGTCAAGTGTTCAGCAAATTTGGCCAGTGGTCACCGAGGGAGTTCCACCCTCAGAATCACCGGGTTGCAGGAGAACAGTTCTCTCAGCACTGGCAGCAGCCACAGGGGCAGAGTGGGTCTGCACAAGGGGCATCTTCCTCCAGAGTTCCCTTCTCTTGGGCATGCTTACCTGGAACTCAGGGCTTCTTGGGTCAATTTTACCCAAAATGAGCAAGTAGCACCAGAGTGGGGGACCAGTTAAAGCAAGCCTGTCAGTCATTCTGAGATGAGACCTGCAGTGTGTGGAACCAGCCCCAAGGCAATGGGCACAGTTCTTTTCTACTGGAAGCAGGCAGCTCTGGGAGAGGTGAGAAGCCAAGGAGTTAAGCTTTTCTGTCTGTGGGTTTGGGGCAGTGGTCTCAAATGGGGCTGATCCTTTGTAGGTCCCCAAACTAATAAGGAACTGAGCCCAGGCCTATGTTCCTCTCCTTAAGCATAACCACTCTTAGTGATAATGTAAGTAAATACATATCACACCTCTACAGTGAAGCACATAAGGACCATGCACAAATTTCACCAATTCGAATGTGAAAATGAATTGTTAGAAGATGTTCTTTGGTTAAAAATTTTGGGTTAATGGGAAAACTAACACAAGACCCTTTCCAGAGGCCAATGGACAGACTGCCTGTTCTCCATGGTTGGCCCAGAATGGGGACAGTTCAGGTCTACCTGTGCAGGCTGGGGAGGGCTGTTTTCAGTTGACCTTCATTCTTCTCCAAGGACCACTGCTTTGTTTCTAGATGATGTTCGGTGGCTCTCTAAATTGCCAAACTGCCTTTCTTCACATTGTACCAAATCAAGTAAAAGAAAAAGAAGAAGAAGAAAAAAAAACCTTTCAGCATGTCCTTAAATGCCAAGTTGAGCTCTGTGCAGGTTTTTATGGCTGTTTTAAACCCCCACCTCAGGCTTACAACAGCAGCAGATCTTTAGTGCCGTTACACAAACACAGCGGCTGTAATAAAGCACATCTTCTTTGATATTATATTGTATCAGAAACATTAAATACACATTAAAGGGGTGTGTTAAGGCTCTTTGCAGTAAGTGGCAGATGTTATGAATAATAACCTGAAAAATTCTTCTGAATTCTAAAAAGGTGTCTTCCATAAAGCCTTCACATAAATCTTTAATAGAACAGAAACACATTGAGCAGTGATTAGAGGAAGTCTCTAATCGTATTAAGCTATTAGAGGTAACTGGGAAAGGATGGGTAGCCTCAAAAATAAAATAAAATAGAGCAAGAAAACAAACACATCATGCAGGAAGCTGAAGGGTATCCTATTTAAGTCTCCTGACAGTTCCTTACTAGAGTGAACCAGGCATGGCTGTGTTTCACATCCAAACACACAAGCAGTAGCAAAACCAAACTGCCACAATTCACGGAAATTTATGTAAATAGATATGCATTCCTTTATATGAAAATTGGCAACATCTGTGTTCCATTTAAACACCCTGATTTAATGGGGTCACCAAGAGATATAGAGCAGGGCAGAAGGGGTGACTTCATCCACCCTCCCCTTAGAGTATCTTAAAAAACCAATAAAATAAAATATAGGTTACAGGCAAACCAAAACAGCATTGAAAATATTGTCCCAGAGGATTTTGGTCTCCCCAGAAGCAGAGGTGTTTAAGGAGAGAGACAAGAGCCAGCTGCAATAAACTCTGTCTCAATAAAACTTAATTAACCCCTTGGGCTCTTTGCAAGGAAGCTTCTCAGCAAAGAGGCCATAGGATCTCGCTGTTGAACACCAAGGGTTAAGCTGGCCTTGCAGGTTGAAGGGATGATAGAGTTACAGGAACCAGTGTCTGCATTTGCACAGCGCATACATGCATACATGTGCTCACATGCATACCAAGCTTGACCACGCATGGCTTTTCCCTAACACTGGGAGGCAGGATTAATTAGCCTTGAGCCCAGAGTTTCAAAGTGAAGGCTTTTGAGGGTAGAATGTACTTCTTAGTCAGCATATCCAAACCCCTATCCACATCAAGAGGCCTCCAGCCTCTACTTGAATACCTTCAGTGCTGGGGAGCTCACTCCTCGGCACAGTCCCTGACAAGAGCAATTCCTTAGGACCACCAGCTATAGACCATGTTGCCCAAAGTTCTTATGCAGTGTTTTTCAGGGGAACTTCAGAATAAATCCAATCAAGTTCAATGCATTTTTTTGCCCACTTTCTGCCAGTCTCTGCCAAATATTTAGATGCAAACTCCTCCCCTTGAATAGACATTAGAAGTTGACTACAAGTTTTCAATGTTATGAAGAATAGAATATACATCCATAAATACATGCAATGTTACTTAGAAAGTACTCATGGATCCAGGAATGGGGAGAAGTCACAAGAAATGGTATTTTCTGAGGTACAATATAGGAAGGCTTTATGAGAGATGTAGTATTTGATTTTAGTTTCTTCGTGACTCAAGAAAGACAGTTACTGGTTTGGGGTTGTGTGTGATCAGCCTCATGGCATATATAGTTCTTTGTTTAATTTTTCTTATGATGTCAGTTTGGTGTTAATCCATCTTGACTTTCATATTTATTGTCAATAATTAGATACATTGTAAGAGCAAATCTTATGATAGTACCCCATTTCTCTCCTCCCTGTCCCCAATCCATTGGGGGCCCTCCTCAGTGGGCTTGCTGGACCAGTCCATGGGATAAGGTTGTGGATTGTACGAGAAGTAGCCAGGTTTTTCCCCCTTCTTTGTGTGCTATTGCTGAGGGGGGTGATGGCTCTGGGTATTCTCCCTCACCATGGCTCTTACAATCTTTCCACCCCTTCTTCCATTCAGATCCCTGAGTCATGGTGGGTGAGTTTTAGGTCTCCTTTACTGTTGAGGTCTTAAGAGTCTCTGAATTTCTGCTTTGGATTATGTTGGGTATTCTCAGTGTCTGTTTCCATTATCCTTTCACAGGTTATCTGACTTGCTGTGGAGGTAGGTCTCTTGCTCATCTTGCCTCTTCCTCAAAGGTTTCATTTGGGCTCCATATCACAAGTTAGGGGTGGTTCATCTGCTGACTGGGTGACAGGCAACATCTCAGGTCCCGTTGGTGGGATTGGGTTGTCTACAGTTCTCACTGCCTTCTGAAGCATACAAACAGAATCTCCGATGGAGAGTGAGATCAGTATAGGCTAAATGAGACAAGCTGTTAATTTGGAGAGATTTTAATGGGTACAACCTCTCTGTAAATCTCTGGTTAGTGGGGGTTTCCCCTTGGAGCCAAAGTTCTTGGTCTTCATATGTGTTTACCTTTGATTCCAGTTCAAGTTAAGGGTTACGTGCCACTGAGAATATCTCTTAGCCAAGTTTGCAAGCTGTTGATTACCCACCTAGGTTTAGTGCCACTATTGCACAGATGAACACTTCTTGACTTACTGGTGTCTACCATATAGCAGTGTCTTCAGCATTCTTATTGCATCTATCAGTGTTGTATATCAATGACCTCTGCTTTCTCGGAATATCTTTGGTCATTTTCCCCTGGCAGCTCATGTAACGCTGTCCAACATGACACATGCTACCATCTAGGAGGTGGTTACCATTCTGGATCTACCAGGGTCTCTCGATGTTGTGTGACAACATTGGTGGTATCTTCAACAACAGGGTCTTACCTTTTGCCTGGGATGGGTATTTAAGAGCTTTGGCATAAGCATATCTTATTTTGGGGACCTTGTGGGTCTCTTCAATCAACAGCTCAGTGTGGGAAGTAACCAATGATTGGGACAGGGAGTTATAGGCCTGAGCAATTTGTCTTGGGGTTAGGCTCCCCCTTGTCCTATTCAGGGCCTTTCTTACATGAGGATGCCCATGGCTTCCATTTTGACACTTGAAAAAAATTATCATTTCTTATTTGTGTGTGTGTTTGTGCTCATGTGAGTGTAGTTACATATGTGCCACACACACGTATGGAGGTCATAGGGCAACTTTCAGGTAAATCCTCGCTGTTCCACCTCATTTGAGGCAGGGTTTCTCCCAATCTTGCTCTACTGTGATCACTAGGAGCTTCTGGGAAGTTCTCTTATCTCCGCTCTCACTTAGCCATCAACATGCAGGGGTTACAGAAGCCCATCACAGTTCACAGCCTTTCATGTAGGGTCTGGGGAGGATGGCATTTGAGTACTCAGACTTGAGCTGTACTGACTGCTTTATCCAATGAGCCATCTCCACAAGTCCTTATCTCTAGATTTTGCCACATAAAACTAGGTTTCCAGCTCAGAGCCCTCAGCATCAAATTGAATCTGGCTTAAGATCTGACAAGTACTTTTGCTTTGCTTATGTTGATTTTTCAAACAAGCAGTATTCATTTTCTACGGATGGAAGTGTTCTGAAAATTCTTTCAAAGTAAATTTCAGTTCGAAAATATTGGATGAATTTGAAGAAGATTCAGGACCCAAACTAGACATGATGTGATGATCACTAGTGTGGTATCCAGACAGCTGGTGTCTGGGAAGCATACACAGGCCTTGGATAACACCGTGGTGCAACAGCGGTCCTTGATCTAACTTCCCAAGATGCTGCAGGAGCTAGAAGTGTCTGCAGGACACAGGTAAATTTCAGCCTCAGGCCAGGAGCTCCTTTCTCAGCCTGCCCCACGGAGTGTGTGGGCAAGCTGGAGCTGGGCCCAGGTTTACAGGCCAAGCTGCCGGAGGGTGCCCAGCCCACAGCAATAAAGTGAGCTAATATTATCCTGTGGTGAGCAGGTTCTCCTGAGCACAGCATATCTACCACAGCTCACCTGGAAGCGTGGGAAGCAGAGGATGGCACAGGGTACAACTGTGTCATCTCTGCCCATCTCAGAGCCCTGGGGGAGCTAGTGGCTGCTGAGGCAGGCTTTGATTCTTGGCCAGGGTAAGGAAAGGAAGGACCATCTCCCTCTGTCTCACTCAGTCTGCGGTTCACATGGCTAGTGTTTGCTTTCAGCATGCCCCACTTGCCATGTGCAAGAGGTATGTTATTAAGGCTGTGATTAGCTTGGCTAAAGTGATCGGCCTATTGGCAAAAGAGTCCATTCAGCTTCCCTTGAAGCTCAGAAATGGGGACCTTCCAGAGTGGCCAAAAGGAAGCAATTCACCGGTTCCATGGCAAAATCCTGGCACTGTCTTCTGGTCCCTGTGATAGGAGTCACTCAGCATGTTGACGGACAGCATTTTAGTTCTGATAAAAGAGGGGGCGGAAAGATTGTGAGAGCCGTGTTTGGGGAGACTGTCCAGAGGCATGGCACCCATCAGTAACAACACACTTGGGCCAGGAAGACCGGACTGAGTACTAGGATATCCAGGATCACTTGCCACAAGGACTAATACAGACAGCCCACGGAGGCGGATATCCAACTGATCAGGGATGGGGATGGGGGAATTGGGGAATTGGGGATAACAACTCATTGTTTGCCCACTAAATAATGTAACTCATTATGGACAATAAATATATATTTAAAAAAAAAACTCCCTTCTCTGGTTTGGCTTTTCGGCCTTTCAGCACCAAAGATTGTGCCATTTTCTTCTGCACCATGTGTGACCTGTTATCAAGTTCATTTTAATTTCCTTTCAGTTGTTCAGTGAGGAGGGAAGGAGTAAGGGTGAAGCTCTTGCGGCCAGCCTCTTCCTGAGCCTGAAGAACAACTCAGTAAGGTTTCATAGGAGAAGTGAGGTTTTGTTTTCAAGTTCACTGGAACTGAGGCGAGACAGTTACTGATTTGGGGTGGTATATGGTTACACAGTCTGTATAGTTCTTTCTTGAATTCTTCTCAGTCTGCCAAGGAGAAGTGCCACCATGCTAGTTCATGAGTAGAAGCCTCCACTTCTCACCAAGAGATATGGGAAAAGGGCCATAGTAACTCTCAGGGAAGACTGCTTTGCCAAGAGGTTTCATTTAGGCACACAGACAAATTCACTCTCAGCTTCCTCTTTCATCTTACACAGGAAACTTGCATGGCTGGGGTGTCTCTGGAAATGCTAACCCACCAAGGTTGGAGCTGCCATCTTTGAAGGCCTCCAAGTGTGACTGCCCCATGGAGAACAAGTGCCTGATGGTGCCCTCCCAGAGCAAGGCTCTTTACTGATCCCTGTGAAGTATTCTGAGTGACTGTGTACACAGGTACAGTGTCCAGAAGAGTACACCGTGGGCTCAACCCATCTTTTAATGTGGGAGAGAGAGAGAGAGAGAGAGAGAGAGAGAGAGAGAGAGAGAGAGAGAGAGAGAGAGAGAGAGAGAGGGAGCAGCCAAGAGCACCTGCAGAAGAGTGGAAAACCTCTGCTCTAATAACTTCCTGCTGTCTGGCCCTGGCTAGTTACAATGTCTCTGCTTTCAGATGCCATACTTATGAAAGGTAGGGCTAATAATGCGAGCCTCGGTGGGTGGTTTCTCGTGAGAATCAATCAAGATAATGTGTATGCATGTGCTTAGTAAATTGTTAGGTGGTTTGCACTTGTAAGGGATTTTGTTCTTTGTCAGAGTGGGAGGATGGTACCAGCTGGAGTCCTCCAGCCCCATAGCCTCCCCAGTGGATCGGGCTCATTCAGTAACATTCCAACACATGCAAAACCATGTGAGCTCTACAGCTAATAACCAGATCCAAAAACAACAGGCTTGAGGAGGGAGGCGGCCTGGGAAATGTGTTATGAGCTGATCAGAAAGGAGAAAAGAAATAAAGTCATTAGCTTAATTAAGGGGCAGGAGGGAATGATGAAACACATCTCCAGCAAAACCAAATTAAGCATTTAGAAGATATTAAAAATGCATTTGAACTCCACTGGCGCTGTGGTTTTCATAACATTTCTGGGGCCTTCATCAGTGATCAGGGCAGTAGGAAACCAAGAAAGGTTTGGGTCTGTCTCACTTCCCTGCCACTCAAGACAAGTCCCAGACACCTCTGCTGATATCTTGTCCCTAATATTTCTACCACTTCCTCCCTGGAGGTCCTCTAGTCCTGTTGCTACCATATGGGGCTTGACAAGTCTGCTTTCTCTATGTCTTAGGAATTTGACTTTAGGAGTTTTTGTTTTCTCATTGTGAAGATGATCAAAAACTTCTAATGTGGCTGTGATTCTGTTCAGGATCTTGGGGCCAGTCTGTTTGTATCCTGCTGATTGATTGCTATGATTCCTTGCATGTGTTGGCAACTGTGTTCATGATCACATGAAGATGAAGAGAATGCAGTACTGCCAACAGGAATCTGACCAGTGGACACAGGAAGCCAGCGCTTCCCAAATGCTCAGTATGTACCAGTTTCTGTTCTAAGCACATAATATAACTTAAGACACTTAACTTTCAGGGAGTGCTTTTTTAGTCTTTTCATTGTTATTATAGTGAAAGGGACCGTTATTACATAAATAAGAAGACTGAATTGTGATGTTGTCATAACCTAGTAAGAATGGATATGCCATCATGTGAGAGAATATCTATCATACACCTGGCTTTGTAGTAACTTCAGTAGAGGTAGAGGCAGCTGGTAAAATGGACCATGGCCTTCCCCTCCACAAAGTCCTGTGTTTCCATACATCATTATGAAAGGCATCAGTTAGCTTGATTTTCCAGAGAGCAGAAGTCCATCAACCTCTGTTCTCGTCCCCGAATTTTTGCTCTAGTCCCAAGGTGACAACTCAGAGAGAGACAAGTCTTTGTGGGATCCTTGGCATGAGGAACCTGGGAGAGCTTTGTGGAAACTGATCAGGGCCTAGGCTGGATTTGGAGGTATTCTTGGAGAATTCAGATCACAGAGGTCCCACGAGTAAGAGTTGAAAGAGGGAAGTGCTTATAGGAAGGGAGGACACAAAGCCTCTGACTGGTAGAGTTTGGCTTTAGGCATGGATGTTCTTGAACTTGGCTTCTCTTTCCCTGCTCCCAGGCAGACTCTTTTCTTAACGTGTCCCCTTGCAACACCAAGTCACATCCTCCAAGCTGAGTGGAGACCATTCTCTTTGCCAGGGGTTCCCTCCACAACTTTGGACCCTACCTCAAGTGGTAACTTCTTCTAGAGCACATCCCCAGGCCCAGGGGATGAAGTGTTCTGATTGGCTAGGACTAAGTCATGAGCCTCATGAATCAGTAGGCTAAAGAGGAAGTTATTTCTACCCAGGAAGCCTGGTGGGTTTCATCACCAGCAGAAAAAAAAAAGATCAGAGTTGGGAAGACAAAAGCCATCTTTTTCTATCATGGCAACAGTCACAATACCACCCCCAGCTTGATATATTTTTTTTTATAAACTCTTAGCTGGCACAGAGAGTATGTGCAGTTGTGTTCTGAAGACCAAGAGAAATGCCAAACGCAACCCCAGGGAGGAGAAGTTAGGACAGAAACGCCACCCAGCTGAGAAGATAGAGCACTCAGCAAAAGAAACCTGGCTTAATTGCTTACAGTCTTGGGTGAACTTCTAACTCTTTAGCCTTCGGAGAGGAAAAAATTGCCGAGACAACCTGCCTTCTCTTCTTGGTGTGCTGAGCCTCAGAGAAAGTTATTTAATCTCTTTCAGCAGTGACTCCCAGCTATGAAATAGGGTGACAGTTTTGCCACTTCAGACTAAAGGCAGAGCTGAAGAGCTGGATCCATAACAAAGGCCTTCCAAGTAGCTTTTTAGAACTGTGGTACCGGTACTTTGGGGTCTTTGCAGTTCAGTCACTGGCAAGGTTTAGGGCCACCATCACCCCAGGGCTCAAAACACCAAGCAATGCTGTCTTTTGCTTCTAGTGCTAATGGGAAAGTGAAGTTCATTGAAAATATACTTTTTCTTTTGGCTTCTGTGATTCTTATGTGTCTTCCCAAGCCTGACAGCAATGGCAAGATCCAAGTACTACCTTGGTGGCAGTATTCTAAAGCAGAGGGAAGTTTGAAAGGATTCTAAAGGGAGTGAGGTAAAGGAGAAAATAAAACACACCACGACTCAGGGAACTGAGTGGAAGAGGGGGCGGAGAGATTGTGAGAGCTGTGGTGGGGGAGACTGTCCGGAGGCATGGCACCCATCAGTAACAACTCACTTGGGCCAGGAAGACCGGGCTGAGTACTAGGATATACAGGATCCCTTGCCACAAGGACTAATACAGACAGCCCACGGAGGAGGATATACAACTGATCAGGGATGGGGGGGGGGAATTGGGGAATTCGGGATAACAATGCATGGTTTGCCCACTAAATAATGTAACTCATTATGGACAATAAATATATATTTAAAAAAAACAGTTATATTCCAGGATAGGGATTCACAAACTAAGACCCATGAGCCGAATCAGGAATGCTGACTGCCTATGTTTGTATGGTGGTTTGAGATGTCCCCTGTAGCCTTAGGGATTTTGAACACTTGGTTGCCAGATGGTGGCAATTTGGAAGGAAGAGTCTTGCTGGAGGAGATATGCGCTTGGGGTGGATTTTGGGGTGTTGTAGCCCAGCTCTCCTTTGCCAGCTCAGCTCATTCTTGTGACTACTTTCTAGCAGTTGTAGCAAGATGTGATGCCTAGCCTCTGCTCTACCATGCCACAATGAAACTTCCCCTTGAAACTGAAAAAAGTTAGCCTGAAAAAAACTCTCTCCTCCAATAAGCAGCTTCCTGTTGGGTGTTTGGCCTAACAAAGAGAAAATAACTGCTACAGCCCATGAACTAACAATTCTATTCACATTTTTTTAATTGTTGAAAACAAATCTAAAGAGGAATCTATCATCTTGTGACAGGTGAAAGCCATATGAAATTCAAATTTCAGTCTATGAACAGAATTGTGTTGATGTCCATACAGCACTGTGTACTTGTCTACATGGTGTTGATGCCTAGGTTTGTGTTTTAGCAGCAGAACTGAGCAGCTGGAAACAAAACTGCAGGGCTCACAAAGTCTAAATCACATTCAGGAAGAGTTGGCTGATTCTTGATCCAGGGAAGAACATTTTGTTCTGGTAAAGGAACTGGTAACAAAGAATGAAGTCCAAAGGGCAAATGGGCTAAGGTAACCCAGCTTTTGTTCTAGGTCTTGAAGTTGGGCAGAGTTCTAATAAGAGATGAGTTGACAGTTCAGACTTAGAGACTTGAGCCACGGTGCTGGGAATTCTTGTGGTTTCCCACTTAAGAAGCCCCATAAATTTGACACTTTATAGATGTCCCCTCACCAAACCGTTCTGAATTGCTCCCTTGAGGTCATCCCAGTGTGGAACCAAGATCCTCCTCCCATTATGCTAGGTGTGCCCACCTGAGCTGTGCGTGTGTGGGCAACAGCCTGAGGCTGAGGGGACAAGCCGTTGTCTTGTTCCCTGTTCAAATCACAATAGAAAAAGGCCAGACACAAATACATTCTCAACCGCCACAAACATCAACCCACAAAAGGTCATTAAAGACTGGCTACATTGTATGCAATGAGAGAAGAAAAGAGAAAATTCATTGGGGACCTGGCAATTCTCCTGGTTCTCTAAAAGAACCCAAAGGCAAGGAGTCCTGGTTGGCCTGCAAAAATAGATTGAGTGAGAAATCCCAAGGCATTGGAGGGAGCAGGGTAGGGTCATCATCTAGCTGTTGTTCATCACAAAGCCAGTTCTTGGGGAAGAGCGGACTTTCTCCTGGGAGCCTGCTATTTCTTTCTGTTTATGGGGCTCTACACCTGAGAGGAAGAGCTCTGCCCCTGGACATGTGCTAGGCAGGTGCACCCTCAATCTGGAGCCTCTCTGGGTAGCCAAGTAGACACTGGACAAAGCTGCTTCATTACAGTTGCACACAATTCAAGAAGTCTTTAGGACTGTGTATGGCAGCACACACCTTTAATCCCAGTAATTGGGAGGCAGAGGTATAAGGATCGCTGTGAATTTGAGGCCACCCTGAGACTACTTAGTGAATTACAGGTCAGTCTGGGCTAGAGTGAGACCTTACCTCAAAAAAAAAAGTCATTGGGAAATGCTCACCACATTCCAGAGTTGGGTGAGGGGTTGTTGGCCATTGGAGAGAGGAGGGGGCAGTAGAAGAGACACATGGGCAGAGACACATGCATTATTCCAGTGTTTCCAGCCTGGATTGGGGAGGTAAGAAGGGCATCCTATTGGAAGACAATAACGGGAATTGGAGAGGGGTGGAGGAGATGTCTTGGTGAGGCATCCAAGCATTCTCAAGATGACATCACAGAGTACATTTGTACTGTCCCCTTGAAGTCCCTTCAAATATGCCTTGGGCTGATGTCTCTGCTGTTGTTTGGTGATCTGTTAAATGAATAAATGCAGACCAAATCATTGTCTGGTCCTAATAATAGTAGGCAGGATGTGGAACTACAAAAGATCTAAAGGACCTGGGGCAACTAATGTGGTGGAGACTCAAAAGGAGTCAACTGTGAGTATCAATGCAAAAAAAAAATACTGAAAGGGGTGCGAGGTATTGGTGGGGAACCAGGGAGCAGTCAGGTTCTGAAAGGAGAGCAGGAGGCAGAGCTGCCAGGAACTATAAGTGCTTCCTACCATCTCCTGGCTCTCCCATTCAAAGATGGGGCTGAAGCTCCCATGGCACTAAATTAGCATAGACATGTCTTTTCAAGAAATTAGTTCTGGCATACTCATCAATGTAATGCTTAAAGATGTGGCTTGTGCTGGGAGTGCTCCAAATATTAATCTTCATCCATTATAAGCCATTTCTATTTTTCTGATGCCGTTTGCTCAGCTATAAATCTGAGCATCCTTCAATATCATGCATATATAGCATTTCAGTTCATTTGTCTGGGAAACCTTGTCTTGGAGTTAATCCCAGTCTGGATTTTCCAGGACTTGCTAGAGATGGCTTCGGACAAATTTCCCCAGTTTTGTGTTTACGTTGTAGCTGGTCACATTGCAGGATATTACAAAGGCCAATCTGGGATTATTTGCAACACAGAAAGGGGTGAAAGCTACCAATAAGCCCTACCCACCAGCCTGTCATGGCCCCTTTAGCAGCAGCATCCCGAGATATAAGTGGGGCTTGGAGGGCATCCTGGGATCTGGCTCTAACGGTGACCACACTGGTGTTGGCATCAAAGCCTCTCTGTGTTTACAAAGCTGCTCTGGTGTTTACAGCATACCCGTTCAAGGGGAGCTAGGATGTTAGGAAGATGGGAAGAGACATTAGCAGGAAGGTATTTATTAAGAAATGACTCTTCTAGAGAAAGAGATTAAGTCCAATGTTTCCACTTACTTTCTTATTTTTCCCTGCTGTGATTTGAGCGTCTGATCTCACCAGACTCCTCTACATCTAGTATTAAGATTTGGCATGAATAGGGAAGATAGAGAATGCTACATAATCCTCATTAAGACTTAGAAACCAGTGGGCATCCAACCTGTCTCAGGCTGTTATGGATTCGAATTCTCTAGCCACATCCCTCTCTTGGGAAGCTGGGACTATCATCTACATTGGCTCACAGCTGCATCCCACATTGGAAGTTGCTCATAGGTAGAGGAGGTCTTAGCTTGGAGTGGCTGGTGCTAAATGCTAGTGCTTTTTCCTGTGATTAGTGTCTCTGAATAGCTACCCAGTTCTAGAATTCCCTTTAGGATTGGCTGGGTCTCACTATAGTTCCTTCCTTGCCTTCTTACAGCTCTGGTTCCCAAGAGCTTACTTTAGTAAGTCTTCTGCACACAGCACCCCTCTGCCCCCACATCACCCCTTCTAGTTCAGCAGAACCAAGTTTAAGACAATTCATGTGGCTCAGATACTGCTCCCACACCACTGCCATGAGTCCCTTCCCTGCCCCCTTCATCAGAAGTGTCCTGTCCCTGTCTCTGCCAAGAACCTGCGTGTTGGGAAGCCTGACCTTAGTTTGAGTGGAAATCCAACCCTGTTTAGAAAGAGCCTTATTTGCTTGGTGCAAGAATCAGTTACTTTTTGTTGCTCTGACAAAACACTTGACCAGAAGCAGTTTAAGGAAGGAAAGAGATTATTTTGGATTTCAAAGGGGAAGTTTCATCACAGTGGGGAAAGCATGACAGGCACAGGAAGCTAGCATTATATCGCCATATCATCAGGCAGAAAGTATAAAGAGAGAAGCAAGTGAGTCTGGGCTGTAACACCTCCTTAAAGGTCTGTCCTCAGTAACACACTTCCTCCATCAAGGCTCCCCCTCTTAAAGTTTCCACAACCTTCTGGAACAGACATTAAGTATTCAAACACATGAATCTATGGGGCCATCTAATATTCAAACTATCACAGAGCACATCCTATGTTCTAATTTCTATTGGTTGACATATAGGGAGAGCATGCAGTACAGTCCAATTCCTGAGAACCTGGATCAGAGATGACACACTGCCAAAAATGTGTTCCGGTGGAATGCCAAGAAGGGAGACAAGATGGTGTTGATAGATGGTGGTGGAGGGCTACTTGAAGGGGTCCCTCTTGAGAACGGTCACAAAGATGTGCGGGGTTGCTGCAAGGATGGGTCAAAGTGTGTTTCAAAAGACACGCTGGGTGTGGTCATCAGCTGAAATGTTCCTCTGTTAGTATTCACAGATTAATTTCACTTTCTCATCTGCTAAGGGGTCTTCCAATTTCCTATGAAATTAATTATATGGTTAAAGTGGGGGGGTATAGTCATACTCCCCCAGCCTCAGGAATGACTAGACTCAGATCTGGCCAGTCAGCTTTTATTCTTCCAGGTTATCACAGGGATGGGTGGACACATGATCTAATTGGCTCTGTGATACTGAGTCCCAGGATTTTACTAGAATTACTGAATAGATCTCTAATGTTGTTGCAGTAGTTAGGCTGAAGAGTAGGAAAATCCATATGTGCTGAACACAAGAAATCTGAATTTGGCTGGGGAGTGGGGAAGTGTGATTGATTTTGATTTGTGGCTATTTGAGCCCTGTCTCATATTTACAGTTGTTTGAACTTCGATAAATTATTTTTGTGATTGAGCTAATTAGATTTGACTATCACTTGCAACAAAAGGACATCATGAAAAAACAGCATTTACTTGTTAGTGTGATGTCAGAGCCCTGTTCTTTCCATTCAAGAGGACTCAGAGACACACAGATGTGAGCAGAAGGCTCCTGAGTGGACTAGAGCCTCCAGTCAGTCCACAAGAGTCTGTGAGAGCCCATCTCCTGTTCTTTTCTTCCTTTTGAACATACTTGCTCACTTACAACTGTGGCTTTAAGACACCCAGTCTGCCTTCAGTGATTCTTCTTCTTCATCAAATCTTTGAACATCTGACTTTTTAGCTGTTTTAGAATAAACTCCTCTCCAGCTTATCTTCAGTGAATTCTAGATGCCAAGGGGCTTAAATGGCCCATCCCTTAGACCCCTTAGGTAAGTTTGAAAATGGCTCATTGTTAACATGCAGAAGGATCTCATGAGAAAGTACACATTGCAATGGCCCCACCATTTTGTCTGTGATTTAGCGCAAAGGGACACCAGGACCCAGGGGGATCTTACCCACCTCATCCATCCCCTCCAGGACTTCAGTGACTTTGATCATTTCTCTCTCAGCTTTTATATTCTCAGAACAAAGTGGCCCATTTTGATCTCCCCTTGAATGGCATCCCTGTCCCCCCATCCTCCATGTCCTCCTCCTCACTTCCCCAGCTTCTTTATATTTTTTAAAGGCAGGCTCCGAACTACACACAGTATTTCCAGAGATCAGAGAATCAGCCTTTTATCTTTGCCCATTGATGTTAAAAACTTGATCATGATAAAATGAATCATTCTGTGGAATCAGTGCTGGAATGTAAGCCCAAAGTCAGCTCTGCTTCCCTCCAGTTCCCATTGAATAAGAAATTAAGAACCTACTGTTTGCCCAAGCTTGGCTCAGTCCTTTTAGGATGCCAAACAGGATGGTGGAAAAGTCATTCTCCCTTTCCCTCTCAAAGAATGTCACAGAGATGGCAATGCAAGCCCATAATATTAATGTCATTCACAACAATCTTGCATGAAACACAGGCCCCATTTGATTCTCATGCCAACTACATTTTCTAATGAGGGGCTCAGAGACAAGTAGGAAGCTTGGACAGATTGGATGGATTCACTCGAATTAACCTTCTCCACATTCAAAAGTTTTTCTTCTGAGCAATGACTCCCATAAACTCTGAAGTTCTGAGAGTCAACAGTGAAGATTCAGACTCTCAGGTAAGTTACAGCCTGATATAAATGTGGGAATGAAAAGCTTCCATAACTGGAGCACTGCCATGGTTTGGATAAGTGTGCCAAGGGCCCAAGGGTAAACCCCCAAGAGGATGCTGCTAGGAGATGTCGGACATTTCAAGGGTGAGGCCATCAGGAGATCCTTAAATTCATGGAGGAAACACTCTTAAGAGGACTGTGACTTGGGTCTCCTTCCTCTCTTGGCTTCCTAGCTCAAGTTTTGCATGTGTTCACTCCTCCATGTGCTTCTCTTGTGATGTCCTGCTCTCCCCAGAGTCCAAAATTGATGATATAATTTGGTCTAGGATTGGAACCTATCAAACAATAAATCAAAGTAAATCTTCTTTGTTACTTGTCACATGCATCTTGTGATGATGCTGGGGAAACTGAGTGATACGAGTGTTTATAGAGGGTAAACTTGTTAGGTTAGGTTAGGTTACAGTCTTCTGGAACTCTTCTGAGTTCCTCTGATGGGCTGGCCTGACATACCTCCTCCTATAGCAGATCATCCTAGGAGGTCATGTGGTTCCATTTCTTGGACACTCATGCCTTCTTTAACTAAATATAATAGTTCAATTTTGGTTGATGAATTTCCACTCTCCCACTCTCAGGTTAAATCTGAATGCCTCTAGTCCCTGGCTGCATGAATGGACATATATCCTGGCTGGCCACTTAATCTCCTATTAGCATGTGTCTGGAATTGGGCCAGGTTTGTTAAATGGTTTATAGGCCATTCTGAGACCATAAAGGTCAGTCTTGTGGTTTTTGGAGGAGTTGGAAAAAAAAAGGCTAGTTGTCCTTCTCCAAAATTCCAAGCTGATGGGAGGAACATGTGGCTGCTGCTGGCTCTCTTGTTAGCAATTTGCGAAGAGGCAGCTCAAGATCAGAGGGCAGGGGTGGAGCTAGGTTACTGATGAAGTATAATTGGGCCCTGGTTCCTTATAGCTGCACCATCCAACAAGAGCCTTTTTGTGCACAAGTGGTGCTTCTGAAATTTGCAAGCAAAATGCTTCTTGTTCACTTTTCTCATCTGAATGCAGACTACCTTGTGGCAAAATGGGCTTCTTGCTTCCCCTTCTATGTCTCCTAGTGTCTTCTTCCCTTGCCTATGACTCATGTCTATCTCTTTCAAATTCACTAAACTCAGTGCTCCATGAGGCTCGGTGCCTTTTCTGCTTTGTACACTCTTAATTCCAATGGAGCGAATTCCATCTGCACACGAGGGTGTGCTTCCTTTGCTGAAAATGACTGGAGCTTCATACATCTGGGCCACAAACTTTGTTTACTGCCAGAGATTCGGCACTATAAACAGTCACATCAGCCGAAAGTTTGCAAACTATTTATCTTTCCATAACCCACGGCAGACTCAAGGTTACCCCTGTAGTGTCCTTCTCTCTGAAATCCCAAGATGATTTCCTTCATGTGAGTATGTGTGCAGACATCTCAAGTAACCTGGAACCTTCCAAAATACTCAACAGCCTGCAACTGAGTATCCATTACTTTTGTATTTGTGGAAAATGTTAATTTTTTTTAGTGAGTGGGGAGATGAGAAAGTCAGGGAATCTCTGGAGGAAAAGAACTGGTAGAACAATTATGTATTAAAAGGGAGATTATTGAATTAGTTATAAGATATGGGCTGAGCAGTCCAACACTAGCTGTCTGTAAGCTTGAGTGTCAGAGAACTCGGTCCACGGGGCTGAAAGTGCCTGGGTTCCCATGTCCTCAGTGGATAGCCAGATTAAAAGGAATGCACAGGGGAGCTACATGAGTGGCCTGGTGAAAGAAAAACCTCATTGTGCTCTGGGGTTGCCTTACATACAATCCCCTGCCAGAATAGCTGCCCACTCTGGAGGAAGGACTTCCTTACTCACAAACCTGCACAAGAGGCAAGGCTCTCACTAGATTCCTAATCTGACGACTTAATTGTCACGAGGAGGATCTCATTAAGGGTAGTTATGTAAACTGGAGTATATCACATATCTGTTATCCATTTGGGGGGCCATGGGGGCAACATCTTGAGGATCCTGATTTAACCTGGTACCTTTGATTCTATTCTTTAAGCTGGCTTCTGAATCACTTCTCAATTCTGGCCCGTGACATTCTTTCCCAGCAAGAGGCAGCAGTTTCCCTTTATTTGCAGTTTTGCTTTATGTGGTTTTAGTTACCTGGAGTCAATCGCATTTCAAAAAATACTAAATGGAAAATTCCAGAAATAAATAGAAGTTTTAAACTGTGTGACCCTCTGAGAAGTGTAATGAAATCTAGCACTGGCCCCACACTGTCCAGCCCAGGATGGGAAGCATCCCTTTGTTCCTCCCACTGGGCTGCCTTCTCCTCAGTCACAATGTGGCTATCCCTTCACAAGATCCCCAGATGGGCTGTCGTGCATCACAGTGCTTCTGTTCACCGAACCCTTAATTTTACTTAATTGCAGCTCCAGAGAGCAAGATCACTGATGCTGGCCATTCAGGTATGGGTATGCCAAAGAGAAGCTACACGTGACTTCCTTTAAGAGTCTTTAAATGACCTCTCTCTCTCTCTCTCTCTCTCTCTCTGTATGTATATATATGTATATATATATATATATATATATATATATATATATATATATATATATACATATATATATCTAAAACCCATGGGCTTCAGTGTTGCTGGGGTGTCCTGCAAGCGTTCTTGTGTTCAGTTTTCACCCCTATTGTGATGCACGTGTGGACACAGTATGCCTACAGCATCTGGAGGTGGGACCTTTGAAATATGGCCAGCATTTGATAAAGACAGAAGCACAGAGTCCTCAGGAGTGAATTCTAGTGGCCTAATAAGAGAATGAGCTCAGAGGATACATTTTCATGGACACACATACACACACACACACACACACACACACACACACACACACACACACCATCTCTTGCCATCGATGCCCTGTGCTGCCTTGCAGATCTGCTAGGATGAAGGCCATTACCAGACACAAGCCCTCAACCTTGTACTTCTGGAGCCACGAGCCAAAATAAACGTTTCTTCATTATAAATTACACAGCCTCGGGTATCTCATGATAGTTCCAACACAGCAACAACTGAGGTCAGATACCCTCAGTTTCAGGTGTCTATTTGGGATCTTGCAATTTAGCCTCTGTGATTGAGAAGGAGCTGCTATAATAACCAATATAATTTTAAAATTTCCTGATCAGAAAATTTACAAGCTTAATCTTACTATAGATGAAGGGGCATAGAGATGTCCAATTGTTCTATCATTACTTGTTAAAAAAACTAATTAAATTGAGAAAACAAACAAAAGCCCAAAAGACTAATTGTCAGTAACAAAAATGAAAATAGAGCTCTCTCTCTATAATCACACAGGCATTAAATAAATATTTATGCACATAAATATTACATCTTAGGTAAAATAGCCAATGTCTCCTAATGCCATAAACTAGCAAAGTATACCTAAGGAAAATGTCAGTACTTTTACACTAGCTTCTGTATGTTAAGGAATTTAAAGTGAGATTCTCTCTCCTCTCTCTCTCTCTCTCTTTCCCTCTCTTCTTGCAAATAAATAAAAATTTAAAAAAGAATTTAAAGTGAGGCAATGGTCTGTTAAATTTACTCAGTTATCATTTTGGTTTCTCTTTCTTATTCCTGAAATCCTAAGTTTTCTTCTGTTTGTCATTTTCCTTTCACATTAAGAATGTTTTGATTGTTTGTATATGGGTGGTATGGGTGGTGGTGGTGGTGGTGGTGGTTGTGGTGGTGGTGTGTGTGTGTGTGTGTGTGTGTGTGTGTGTGTGTGTGTGTGTGTGTGTGCAGATGCGGACACCCACTTGTCAGTCAGAGGAGAACTCGAGTATTCTGTCCATATCGCTCATTCATGTGTTTCCTGGAGACAGAGTCTCTCACTGATTCTGCAGCTTGCCATGTGCACAAACCCCAGTGATGATCCAGTCTCTGCTCCTCACAGGACCAGGATTATGGACATGTATGGATACACCCAGCTCTTCCTGTGAACACTGGGGAATCTGGCAGCCTCGAGCTCTCATGCTTGCAAGGAAAGTGTTCTTAGCTACTGAGCCATCTCTTGCTCCCCCAAGAACTTTATTTTTCATCTATTGTAATACAGTCTTGCTGGCTATGGATTCTTTATTTACCTCTACCTGGGAATGCTCACACTTAATTTTCTTCCTTCAAGCTTTGAATCTCAGTTTTGGAGTGATGCTGTCTCACTCTTCTCTGTGTTGAGTGAGGAAATGCTCCCCTCACTTAAAGCATTTTGACTTCTTGAAGAGAGGTCAATGGTCATTCCATCTGTTGTCACCCTGAATCCATTTCCTTGGGTTGTTTTGAAGATTTTTCTCTGTTGTCTTTGGTTCTCATCAGTTTGATTATGATGAGTTTTTGTGTCAACTCCTTAAGATGAATATTTTTCTGCTTCAGGTTCACTGAGGGTTCTTTAAAAAATATGTATTTTTGCTAAGTTAGACAAATTTTAGCTATGCTTACTTCAATTTTTTCCCCTGCACCACATATACTTCCTTCTCCATCTGATCCACCAACAGTCCAGAATTTATGCCTTTTGGTGTTGTCCTGTAGTTTCCTCTGACTGTTTCTGTTTTAATTTGTTGGTTTTTTCTTCATGGTCTTTTTGTTGCTCAGATTAGACACTCAGGTTTGTTGATTCCAGACTCTACGAACTACATTGACCCCAACTAAAATTTTTAGTTTTCATTATTGTGGTTTTAACTTGTAATATTCCTAGTATTTTCCTTTTATGATTCTAGTTTTTTTTCCTGAGACTTTCTATCTTTCCCTTTTTCCAAGCACTTTTGTCCTTACTTCTTGGAATATGATTGTAATAGCAACCTTACTGTTTTTACCTGATATTTTCATATGCTTCGCTATTTTGGTTGGTGTCTGCAGATTATCTTTTCCTGTGCAAGTGGTTGACATTTTTATCTATGTCAAATAACATTGGAATACATCCTAGACATTTTGAATACCATGCTCTATGATGTTGGATATTGCTTCAATACAATGGACATATATTTATTTTAACAAAGCAATCAACTTAGTTACAATCAGACCACAGCCAACCTGTCATGGGATGTGGTTCCCATGCCAGTTTATTCTCGATGCTTTTGTAATACGCTGACATTCGTGTGCATCGTGTACTGCCGAGGGTCAGCTTGGACTGCCTCAGGCATGCTTCTCAGAACCACATTCATGTAGACAGCTTGCTGATGATTCTAAAAGCCATGCTTCTTGCTGCCTCTTCCCTCCAGCCTGTCTAACACTTTCTAGAAAGCAGAGGTTTCAATCTCCCTGTGGTTCTGCAACCTATCTGCCCTGAGGTCAAGTGGCAGGAAGCTAGAGAGAGACTAAAAGTATTTGCCACTCTTATTCAGGTGATAAGTACTCTGGCTAGAGAGGGTCCATCCTTTTCAGTTTTGTGTATCTTCTGAACAGCCGGCACTTTTTTGTTACCCAGCCACCACAGGTTAAAGCTTTGGGCCTGGGGAGTTCCTGAGGTCTAGAGACACCGTAGACTAAAAATCAAGGTATTCACTTCTTGTGGTGGTTAGAACCAGATGTCCCCCATAAACTGAGGTCTTCTGAATGCTTGGTCCCCAGCTGATGGTAACTTGGGTGATGGAACCTTGCCGGAGGAGGACCTTGAGATGCATTAACTCCCATCTTGCCAGTGTTAGTTGGCTCACTCTCCTACTGCTCATTTCCACCTGCTGTGGCAGAGGTGATGTCCAGCCTTTGCTTATGACATGCTTTTCCCTGCCATCATGAAATGTCCCCTCAAGACTGTAAGCCAAAATAAATGCCTTTCTCCTATGAGGTGCTTTTGGTTGGGTGCTTTGTGTCAGCAATGAGAAAGTAACTAAAGCACTCTTATTTTCTCTATTTTGTACATTTTCTTGGTCTTACCTTTTAGAGCAGGAGTTAATGGCTGCTCTCAAAGCTTTTTCTGCTCTCACCATGTGTAAGGTTCAGGAATTTGAGCTGTTTGACTTCAGCACTAAAGAACTGATGGAAGATAAGCTGATCAGCCTATAGAATCTCTTTTTCAATTGATTTACAAATTCTTTTTGCTGGCCCCTTTTCCTTCTCCAGTGTACCTGCTACTGGTTACTTCTCAGATTCCTTAGTTAACAGCTTCATGCATTCTACCCAGATTCTCAGTTGCATTGGGTAGATAGGAGAAGATCTATTGTGCTTAATTCTTAGACTGAACTAGAAATCTCTGCGTCCACTTTCCATCTCTTGTGATTAAACATCAACAACTGTTGTAAGGGGCTTTGTATTACCTTTTCTAAGTCTCCACCCTTCCTAAGTATGTGCTTCATCCTAGGACATGAGCTTTGCGCACATATAATTTCCTCTCTATGTCATCCTTAAGAGTCAATATTTGGATTAGTTACTTCTGGTTGCTGGGACAAAATATGCAACAAAAAAATCATGGTGTAAGGGTTTATTTCAGCATACAGTTCAAGGCTACAGTCCAACATAATGGGGAAGTCATGATGGGGTAGGAGCTCGAAGCTGAGCTGGTCACATTCAGTCCACAATGAGGAAGCAGAGAGTGCTGAATGCTGGTGCTCAGCCAGCTCTCTCCTTTTTTACACACAGGATCGCAGCCCATTGAAGTGTCACCTACAGTCAAGGTAGATCTTTTTACATCATTTAACCTACTCAAATTAATCCCTCACAGACATGTTTCCCATGCACATATCCCTCTCACAGAGACAAATGCTGATAATTTAGTCTAGATAATCCCTCCTGGTAATTCTAAATCCTGTCGTGGAGATCAATATAATCCATCATTGCTTTTGCTTTACAGACCCAGAAAGAAACCTCAACCAAGTTAAGTAATTCATTTACAGTCCAACTATGAGCAGGTGGGTGAGGGTTCTCACTCAGACCTTTGAATACTTTTGAATGAGCTAAAGATCCATTCTTATGATAGTGCTAAAGTTTGGCCTTGCTATTACTCCCTTAGGATCAAGAAGGAGAGGTGCTCTATTTCCTAAAACTATTTCCTAAATCCCTTGTACAACCCTAGTGGCTCCTGGTTTTATCTTATTGGATTGTAGCACTTCTGGGGTTACCCTGTAATCTTGTCAAAGAAGAAAACCTAGGTAGAGGAGGGGTGGGTCCCCTAGAAACCCATTGAGCAATTTAATTCCAAAAGGCTTCTAAAATCCTATATGCCACCACTACCAGGATATTTGAAATGTACTGTCTCTTAAAAACCTACATCTATGCTCAGGCATGCTTTCATCCTTATAAGAGTTACCTGCTTGTTGCTGGGACAAAACATTCGACCAGAAGCAGCTTATAGAAGGAAAGGTTTATTTCTGGCTTATATTTTGAAGGGAAGTCTCATCATGGCAGGGAAAGCATGGCAGGAGCAGATCGCTGAGCATCACCTCTTCTCATCAGCAGGAAGGAAGGCAAGAAAGTGAGCTGAATGCAGCAAGTGGGAAGGGCTATAACATCTCAAGGCCCACCCCTAATGACACAGCTCTTCCAACGAGGTTCCACTGCCCAAAGGTTCTACAAACTTCCCAAACATTTACCAACTGGGGATTGAGTATGAGGCTTAATCATAAACACACAAGGCTATCAGGAGACATTTTATATTCAAATCATCACAATACTCTCTCTCTGAACATCTTCTACTAATCAATGTGTTTAAGACTGCATTAGAATCTCTTTAGTACAATCTTCAACTCTACTTCATAGAAGCTCTTCCTGAAATTCTTTTCCACATCAAAGCAAAAATCCTTGGTTTAGGCTGAGTTGAGGTCCCTAAAATTCTAGGAGAGCTCCTGTGGTTGCTGGGGGTAACAGTATAAAGCCATGTATGTCTCTTTGTCTCTTCACTGTTGACAATATGACAAGTCAGGATCAAAGCCACAGAATTAAAGCATCAGCTCCTGTTTAATGATTCCTTAGGAATTTTATATGCCTTGCTATATAAAAATGGCTCAATAAATAATTATTGTTTAACAAGGATTTTCTTAAGGAAAATACATGCTTAGACCCAACAGAATTATTTTATAGCAATTAGGAAATTTGTTTAATATTTTAGATTTCCACAACCTTGCTTATTAATTCATGTAATACACTCTTCCATGTCTTCATAGATATTCCCTCTTCTCCTAATTTCATTGATTACAACATACACGCTTTTTGTTTTCCTAAGTGTTTGCAGCTAAGGTAATCAAATTACCATCTGGCCACTGTCCTGAATATTCTACATTCCTCATGCGAAAACAAACTAAAGAGCCATGGAGGCTTGCTTCACCCTGCACAGAGAAGGACTGTTTCCCCAAGCACAAAGACCATGGCTGCAGACCTACAGCAATACAGTCACTCTCATCAGAACAGGGCAGAAACTCACATCCAGAATGTACATAAACCTCCATTTCAGGGAGGCTAACTCTCCTCCTGGGTGGGAAGGAACCCACTCACCATGGTCTTTGAGTCCTTCAGGTAGAATGAAGATGTTACTAAAATGACTTTATGAAAAGAGAGGAAATGTAGTGATCTTGCATCCAAGAGCTTTCTATAGTAGAGAAGATTAAAATAAAGACAGAAAGTGAATTGTGACCACCATCTTGATGCATTTCCATAACAACACAGCTTTATGGCTCCAGTGGGAACAGGAACAAGGCATCGAGGTTTATAGATGCTTTATGTATGTGTAGAATTTTCAGCATCAAGCAAGGGGGAGGGGCTTTTTCAGGTTCATTTTCCTAGATCACTCATAAATGATCAATTCATTAAACTTGTCATCTTTGGAAATCTTTTTTTTAAAAAATATTTGATTCTCAAACTCTTTTGTCAATGTTGAAAAAAAAGCCCAGAAGAACTTGTATGCCTGAAACAAAATATACTTCACTGAAATTGAACTCTGTGAGATTTCTGTGGTGCCCCAGAAATGTTCTGCCTTCCTCTCTGATCTCTTTCTTTCATCTCTTTTGTTTGGAGATTTTAATTTAGTGAACATAGAGGACATCCCAATGTGCATAACCAATTTAGTATCTGTTGCAGTCAA
>PVHP010007914.1:36868-55510 GCA_004024765.1 Zapus hudsonius
TCCGCCACAGCACTGCAAACAGCGGCAGGAAGGTGTGCCAAACACTGGCAAGGGGAAGCTGGCTTATAACCCCATAAGCCCACCCCCAACAACACAGCTTCATCGAGGTTGTAAAACCCAAACTGCCATCAGCTGAGGATCGATCTATCAGAACACATTCAATTGTTTGTGGGGGACACCTGGATCAAACCATGACAGTATCTGTAGAGAAGAGGCTGCCCCCTCAAATACCCCTGATCCATGTGCCCACCCCATTACCACAGCACCTTGCAGGACAAAACTTCAGAACTTTGTGAGGCAGGCATGCAGATATTCAGCACTGAATGTCGGAAGTGAACTAGACTTTCATCCTGTGGACACATGATATGGTCAGAAAGGTTTTCCCTTCACACTTGGAGACTGTAGATTCCCAGGGTTGGAAATGTGACCTATACCCATACCCATTAGAGGTCAACTCTGCATTTTCCAGAGAGTATGGCCACCTAGAGCTTTAAAGTCCTTTTCCTGGAGGTGTCTTTACCTCACACATGGCCAAGGAATCTTCTAAACTCAACTCTTTTTTTAACAGGAAAAATTTATTCCAGCAACAATTATACAACCCAGCATTTCACCCCACTGAGTTTTATAGATTCTACTTGCAGGTGATGAGCTCAGAGATGCAGAGAGCCAAGTCACCAACTGAGGGGAGAACCTGCTTGGTGCCAGAGAACCACACCATCATATTGAAAGCAAACCACAAACACAGAAGCAAAGAGCTGCACCAATTCAGGTACCTCAGGTTCAGAGAACTGAGCCCAGCTAAGAATAGGTTCAGTTGCTGACTCTCTCATGGGGCAAGACCTAAAGGGAGCAGAATGCCAATGAGCCAGTCCTTAGCTATTCATCACATTCACCTCTGTTTTGTAATTTTCCTCTAGCACCAGTTTGCTTTGTATGGACTTTGTCTAGAGTTTTGTAGATCAACACAAAACATTTTTTTTGCAAAAAGAAGCCCAAAAGAAGGAGCTCAGCTTCATTCTTCTTATGGCTATACAGTTTCTCTAGCCCCATGTGTTGAAAACACTGACTTTACTCAAGTATGCCTTTTAGGCCCCTTTGTCAGAGATCAAGTAACTAGGTGTAGGAACCAGAAGTTACTGAGAGCTTAACACTAAAGTAGACTTTTAACGCACTTGCTAAGGCTCAGGGAACATTGTGGAAGAGGGGTGGAAGGATTGTAAGAGCCACAGGGTGGGAAGACGTTTCCAGAGGCATTGCCCTCCCACCCCCCAATGACTGACTGCTGCTCACAACTCAAAACAACCCATAATCCCATAGTGAATACCAGTATCCTTACAGAGAAGAGCCCTCAGTGGGATGGAGTAGGGAGGAGGGGAATGGGACCAAGCATGATTTGCCTATACAACAAATTTTCTAATTTCTAATTAATAAAAATAATCAAAAAATTTAAAAGCCCCAAAGAATATGCAATGTAGAATATTCCTTTCATTATTTTCTCTCCCAATGACATCATTACTGAGTGGCTTTGTATGAAATTAAACCCATGGCTATTAACAATACTGGTTTGGCAAGATATGTAGGTTGTAAAAGTAACATTCTCATTTTTTTTCAAGTAATATTTACCTATTGAGTATTTATTTGGTGTTCTAGTTCCTAATATGAAGATGAGTGAGGTATATTTTTGTTCTTAGAGAGTCTAGCATGTATAAGAATGGGAACACAATAAAAAGAGTAAGAAGGATGAAAATTTCATTTTTTGAGGGGGAGGATCAAGTTTTGCTTGAAGCCCAGGCTGGTATTGACGTTGTGCCATCCTGCCTCCACCTCCTGAGTGTAGCATATGCTACTGTGGCTAGAAACCTGAGTAAATGCAATATCTGTAAGAGAGTCCACCCTCTATGGCTCAATGAGGAAATCATGGGTTCATAAAGTAATAAGTCTTCTAGATGATAGCCTATGGGTGTTAAGAGGAAAGAGATTATTTTTTCTGGAGCATAAACCAGGGAAAATGACATGAAGGATTGGCCACCCTAGTCTTGATTGTTGAGTTTGAGTGTTTGAAGATGAGAGGAAGATCTTCTTTGGATAAGTGAACATGAGCAGGCTAGTAGAGGCGAGCTTGACCATGTAGAAAACATCCAGTTCTGCTGAGCAAGTGTCCTGATAGACTCTGAGATACACTGGAACAAAGAGAGAACCAAATAAGCCACAGGCCCTTGATGTCCCTTGCAGTGTTTGTGAAATGCCAGACTCAACTCCAGTGGGAAGTGGATTGTCTTCTAAAGCAAGCCAAATCCTGGTCCTAGAAATAAGAAAGTTAGTAAAAATGATAATAAAAGATGGGTCAGCATTCACAGTTCTCTGGTCCTCAATTTCCTTTCTTTTATTTTTGTATTTTTGCATGTGTATGTTGAGGACATGTGATGTGGTATGTGATGTGATATGTCTGACATTATCATATGTGTTTTTGAGAGCATATGTACATGGAAGCCAGAGGAGAACTTCAGGTGCCTGCCTTATTGCCCATCTGTATATTTCCTCAAGATGGGGTTTCTTCCTCAACATGGGGTTGCCATTTTTTTCAGTCATGAGCCATAATGATTCCCTAGTCTCCGTTCCCCACTGGGATGGAGTTACAGAGGTGCTTGGCCATCCTCAGCTTTTTACGTGGTGCTGAGGAATCAAACTCAGTTATGCAGTGACTTAAGACTTAAGTGACAACACTTAAGAAATAAGTGCTCTTACCTTCAGAGTCATCTCCCTAGGCCCCTGAACCTCAGCTTCTTATCTGTAAATGGCATTGAAAGTTCCGATGTTTTGGGGCTGCCATGAGGATTATGAGAAGCCTGGTCTATAAGTTAGCTGGAATATAATATACATTGGACATACATTTATTATTTTTGGAAATAACAGCAATATTAAAGTAGATATTATTTAGCTAGATGTGGTTAAACATCACACCATAGGTCCCATTCATTGGCATTCTACTGAGCTACTATAATTACAGATAATAGAACAACTAAGTAACTCACTCATTAAGTTCACTTTTGATTTGTGATTTACCTCAGGCATCGATCTGCTCGCCACATCTGGTTAGAAATGTAAAACATTGTCATCATTAGAGATTTAGTGCATTTCATGTAGATGAGCATAAAACCAAATGTATTCCAAGGAAGCAAGCTGAAGAAAAAAAACAGAAAGCAGGAGAATTTATTGGAAAAAGGGACACACAGTTTGGAGCCAATTCTAAATCAAAATCCTTGTGTAGCCACTTCCTCTCTCTGTGGTGTGGGTCAGTTACACAAGCTCTTCAAGCTTTAATGTCCTTGTCATGAAAGGGGAGGGGTAATAATGATAACCAGTGTGAGGTACAATAGCCAATAAGAAAACAACTCTAACAATACACCCTTCCTCATTGTTTAAAGCATGATGTCTGGTACAGTAAACATTACTATTTTGTCATCAATATCTGACTTCCCTTTTATACATTCTTCTTGATCCTTTCAGTTCCAGGTATCCAGGCCTTTTGAGAAGGTGGCTGTAAACTTGAACCTGCCACTAGCTCACTGCATGACCTTGACCAAGAGAATGTTTCTTACTTAGCCTCATATCCTTTATATATTTTAAATATTTGATTATTTATTTGAGAGAAAGATCAGGAGAGAGAGGAAGTATGGGCATGCTAGGGCCTCTTGCCACTGCACATGAACTCCATACACATGTGTAACTTTGTGCATCTGGGTACTGGAGGATTGAATCCAGTCTGACATGCTTTGCAAGCAAGCATCTTTAACTACTGAGCCATCTCCCCAGCCCTGCTTCTTCATTAGTAAGTTAAACTAAGTAAGTTACATCTTTAAGATCTGACCTTTAAGGATTCTATCCCTCTCTCATATGTGATTTACCATTAAACTGAGCCTGTGTGTAGACAGCAGGAACAATTTAAAAGATCATCTGAAATCCCCATGCTATTTAACACTTTCCTCATTGAAAGAACCACAAAGCCACAGAAATGGAAGAGAAGCTATGTTAGATAATGTGCACTGCTGTGACAGAAACAACTTAGTAGAAGAAGGTTTTGTTTTGGCTCATGGCTTCAGAGAGTTTCAGCCCACTATGGAGGTGAAGGCATGATGGAGGAGCTCAGTTTAGGGCAGTGTGAGTCTATGGCAAAGGCTGGTCATATCACAGCCGACCACGAAGCAGAGATTGTATGGCTAGAAACAGGGGCCAGACTATAACCTTCAGAGCTCTCTCTCTAGTGACTTACTCCTACCTGCTAGGCTGCACTTCTTAAAGGTCCCACCACCACTTAAAACAGTGTCACCAGCTGGGGAATAAACATTTAAAACAGGAGTCTGCAAGGAACATTCCAATGTAAACCATGATAGGAGCAAAACTGCTTAATTCAGGGTCTCACAGAAGGACCCATATGTCCCCCCTTTAACTCAGGTCTGTTGTCTGGATAAAGATTGTGCTGCATAGGGGAAACTTCAGTGGGTTAGTTTTAACCTGTCTAGATTTATTTTGGCAAAATAGGTGAAACATTGAGGTTATAGCCTCATAACTTGTTCTCATGACTTGTTCACGAGGCTATATAGTTTGGGTAGACCCAAAATAACTCAAGAACTGCTAACTCTCAGATGTTAAAGACATCCCAGAGACATTGGAAGATTCTTGGATATTATTTACAGAGACAATTTGGAGAGCATTTTTATAATGGGCCCACAGAGCTTGAGGTAGGTATATTTAGACTTCTCCAGGCACTTGAGAATGCAAAGCACCTGTTTTTTCTGAAACCAAATGGCAGAGACGTTTTTCATCTGGGTTTCT
The DNA here is from genome assembly GCA_004024765.1 of Zapus hudsonius. NCBI lineage: Eukaryota > Metazoa > Chordata > Mammalia > Rodentia > Dipodidae > Zapus > Zapus hudsonius. Next base: position 41,702 of record PVHP010007914.1, read on the forward strand.
TGGTACACTGTGGAGTACAGCCTGGACCCTTGTGGTGTGTGCTACATACCCCAGACACCATGAAACAAAGATTATGGAAAACCAAAGGTTCACATGGGCAAACAAGATCAGAGATCTCAACTTTCCAAAGGAGAACACTAGACAATGCTGATAGCCTCTTTCAGCACCACGGACAGTGCCCACGGCCCTGAGGAATGTCAGGGGCTCAGGCAGACAAACCCCAGGGCTTTTACTTGAGTGTGAATGTCTTCTTAATTTTTGTGCCAAGGTTTTGTGCTGGTTGGGTTCATCCTAGTTTTATGCCATGGTGGTGAATAGTTCACTTATTTATGTAAAGACACCAGCAAACAAACGGTTTTGTTCCTTCAAGGAAATACAAATCAACATGAGTAGAGTTGAAAACAATTCAAGAATAATTTGGTGGTATGATCAAGAAATAGGCCATGTGGGACACACTTAGTAGGACAAAGCTTTTTAAAATATCATGACATTTGAAGCCCCATGACTGTGTAGACATACATATGGTTTTTTTGCTATTATCCACATCATACTTAGCAAGAAAATAGGTAGATGCTTGGTATTGATTTATTAATTGAACAAATAATTTTATACTATGTGTGACAATGAGTGTATTAGCTATTTTCACATGACTGTGACACAAAGCTGACATAAACAAGAGAGGAAAGATTTAGTTGGCTTCCAGTGTCAGAAGGTTTTAGTACATCATGACAGGAAAGGTATGGTGGAGCAGCTCCGTTCGTGTTGGTGGGAATATATGTTGGGGGCTGTTCGAATCAGAGTGGACCAGGAAACCAAAATGGGCAGAGATAACATAGCTCCTAGCTAGGCTTTGACTCCCAAAGTTTCCTGAACCTCTCAACCTAGTGGCCACCAGCCAAGTATTCAAAACATGAGCTTGTGGGGGAGATTTTGGATTCAAATGACAACAGTAAGCCACTGAGTTTTAGAAAGTACAGTGGGCTTTCATTGTGCACTTGATAAATACGAGTCTGATAGCATTATGGAGGTTGGATTAGGGAGAGAGAAACTTAGGGCAGGAAGACCCATTAGAAGATGATTGTAGTGTCTGAAGGTGAAGGACCAGCAAAGCTGATGGCAGACCCAAAGTAGGTATGAGAAAAAAGAATGTAGAATTAATAAAAGCTTAGGTGAAGATATAGATCTTTTAGAAAGGAAGATTTGCTTTAAGATCTTTGTGTTTGAAATGCCTGTAATAAGGATTGTTTTGGAGGAAAACCAGATGTTGGTGGGTAAAGATTTGTTTCCAGAAATAGTTATGGGCTTCCTGGAGTCAGGCACTCCCTGTCATGAGAAGCTTGCTGTGTTTTCAGGTGTAGAGGGAGGCAGGTGAGGAAGAATTGCAGAAGTAAATATAAAAAATATAAAAATATAAAAAATATAAAATATAAAAATATAAAAAATATAAACACCATGTCAGCTGCATCTTAACTGATCTGTTTTCTCACTCAGAAAGTAAAGATACTGGTTCAGGTTATTGCTTCGTTCCTTCCACATTGTGTGTTCTCTAACTCTGCTCAATCTCTGTCGAACAGAAGCAAGGTAAGTTTTTCTAAGTCAGCTGGCCATGCAAACACCCTGAAAATGTACAAGAGTGTGTTAGTGGGACTTTTTGTTGCTGTGATACAATACTTGACACAAACAACTTAAGGGGAAAAACTACTTATTTGGCTCATGGTTTTAGAAGGTTCCGTTTATAGTCCTTGGCTCTACTATTTCTGAGCACATGGTGAGGCAGAACATCATGGTGACAAGAGCCTATGGAAGAGGCGACTCACTTGTGGAAGACAGATGTCATAGTCAGTCACATGCCGCTGGGATGCATCTCCAAACCATGCATGACTATGGGGAGGAAAAGTATTTATTGAATGGATCCAGGGGAAGTTAAGGAAAAAGGCTGCCCCCCTTTCACAGAAGCAAGCAGAGAGATAGAAACAGCACCTCCAGAAGCAAGCAAGCACACTCCTAACACACTGTGATTCACAAAATGCAGAACTCCAGACCAAGGTCCTGGCTCTTCTTTTGAATACCTATCCTTAGTATTTTACATCCAAATTAAAAGGACTAGTCCCCAGGAAGCTAGGCCAAAGTGACATTTCCTCCAGCCAGAAGGCTGAAGACAATTCACAATTATAATAAACCTTTAAGTCTTTTGGGGGACATTATTCAAACTGCCACAACAGAAAGCAGAGAGAACAGTAACAAGTAGACAGGGGAAGATACAGCTCCCAAAGACATACCCCTCTTGGTGGTCTGGATTTGAATTTACCTGGTGATCAGTGATGTTAACAACCTTCCCAGCTACCTGTTGGCCATTTGTTTATCTTTTTGGAAAAAAATAATTCTTCTCTTCCATTGCACATTTCTGATGGAATCACTTGTCTTTTCTCTATGGAATTACATGAATTTCATATATATTTTGAGAAAAAACCCATATCAGATATATGGTTTATGAATAGTTTTTCCTTTCTACAAACTGATTTGCTTCCCTTGCTATGCAGAAGATTTTAAGTTCGACCTAGTGTATCTATTCACTTTTGCTTTTGTTACGATGCTGTATTGGTCTTGTGCCAAAAAATCATCAATTATGACTTCTGCATGTTTTTTCCTTCTAAGAATTTTATGGATTCAAGTATTAAATTGAAGCCTGTAATATATTTTAAGTTAATTTTTCATGCCACTGCCACACTATTTTGATTAGTATAGCTTTGAACATATTTTGAAATACAGAAGTTTGATACCTCTAGCTTTGTTTTCTTTCTCAACATGACTTTGGCTTATTGGGAGTCTGCAGTGGTTTTATATGAAATTTAGGATAGTCTTTTCTTCTTTTGTGAAACATGCCACAAGAGTTTTGATTTATGTTACATTAAACCTAGAGATAACTGTGGATATTGTAATAATATTAATTCTTCTGATCCATAACATAGAATATTGTTTCATTTATTTTGTCCCTTCTTCAATTTAATTCATCAGTGTTTTATAGGTTTCAGGGTACAGATTCCTCACTTTCTTGGTTAAATTTATTTCTAATATGATGTTTTTGATGTCAGTACTATAAATTGGACTATTTTCTTAATTATTTATTTGTATTATTTTCTTTTTAAAAAATATTTTATTTATTAATTTTCAAGCAGAGATATACAGAGAGAGAGAGAGAGAGAGAGAGAGAGAGAGAGAGAGCACTAGGGCCATCACTTTGTGGGTCTGGCATATGTGGGTCCTAGGGAATTGAACCCAGGTCCTTAGGCACTGGAGGCAAGTGCCTTAACTGCTGAGCCATCTCTCCAGCCCTATTTGTATTATTTTCAAGTAGAGAGACACAGAAAGAAGAGAGACAGACAGAGATAACTGCACACCATGGTCTCTAGCTGAGGCAAATGAACTCCAGATGCATGTGCCACTTTGTGCATCTGGCTTTATGTGGGTACTGGGGAATCGAACCTGCATCTTCAAGCCCTGAAAACAAGCACCTTAACTTCTGAACCTTCTCTCCAGTCCTTCTTATTTATTTTTAAGATAGTTCTTTGTAAATTCATGAGCGTGAACTTGAATTTTGTATGTTGATGTTGTATCCTGAACAGTGTGGTGGTTTGAATGTAAATGGCCCCATAGACTCAGGTATTTTTGATGAAGCTTCATACTTAGTCTCCAGCATTCGGAGCCCTGTTAGAGTTAGGTATGTTACTGGGAGCAGATCTTGAGTCTATTCCTAAGGTGTGTGTTCAGAGCCAGCTTGAGCTCTGGCTGTTGGTGTTGTCTCTGCTATGCCTGTATGCTGAAGTGAGCCAGCTTCCTCCACCATAATGAAGCTCCCCTGGAATCTGTAAGCCTGAAATAAACCTTTTCCTCCCATAAGCTGCTTCTAGTCAAGTGTTTGCCCAAGCAACAAGAAAGAAACAGCAACACTTATTTTGGACAGCTTTTTGTCAGTCTTTGAGTGTCTTCATTTAAGATCATGTCATCTAGAAAAGTGATGACCTCATTTTTTTTCCAATTGAAATGCCTTTTATTTCTTTTTTATTGAGAGCTTTATGAACATATTACAAATTGGTCATATTGCCAATGGGTTATACTCTTATGTTTCCTTTCTCTTGCCTCCATGCTGTTGAGGGCCCTCCTCAGTGGGGTTATTGATAATCACTGTTGGGTCATGAATGCACCAGTCAGTCTTTGTTGGTGGGAAGGTGTAATGTCTCAGAATATACCTTCCTACCATGTGGCTCTTACATTTTTTCCATCTCATCTTCTTCAATGTTCCCTGAGTCTTGAAGGGTATGCTGTCTTATTTAAGTGTTGGACTCTCAGCAGCCTCTGATATTCTGTTTCATGAGTTTTGAGTCTCTTAAGTGATCACTGCCATCTCTGTGGAGGAGGTTCTCCAGCTAGTGATGAGAGAAGCATTCATATTTAATCCACTTTCTCTGTAATGTTTCCTGGGCCCTGATAGATAACCTGTCTTGTTCTAGGTCGTTAGCTTTCTTTTCTTATTGCACTGATGGATTTTGGGTCTCTCCAGTATTCACCACTATCTCTAAAAATCAGATTTTATAAGCTTGAATGAGAATAGCATGGATCAAAGGGATAAGCACAGATATTTAGAAGACTTTTTGATGGGTGTAACATTTTCTTTTAGCCAAAGAACAGTGAAAACTTCCCTCTAGGGTCTTTCTTCCCCCAAGGTAAGGTCTTACTCTATCACTCTAGCTCAGACTGACCTGGAATTCACAATGTATTCTTAGGGTGGCCTGGAACTCATGATGATCCTCCTACTTCTGCCTCTCAAGTATTGGGACTAAAAGCATGCACCACCATGCCCGTTTTCCTCTGGGTTCTTTAATTTTCCAAGCCATAGGCTTCTGACTTGGTTTATTCTCAGTACCAGGTATTAGTTCTCCCACAGAGTAGACCTCATGTCCAATCAGAGAGCAGTTGATTACCCCCATAGGCTGCATGACACTATTGCTTCCCTTATTTCTTTCTCTGTATGTCTGTCATTGGTATTATGAAGGCTACAGATCTTTATGTGTTGATTTTATATCCTGTCACTTTTCTGGGAGTGGTGTTTTTTTTGGTGGAATCTTAGGTTTCTTAAGTATAGAATCATATCATTTGCAAATAAGGCTAGTTAGACTTCTTCGTTTTCAATTTATGTCTTTTATTTCTTTCTCTTTTCATATTGTTCAAGTTAAGACTTCAAATACTATTTTAATTAGCAGTCCCTCTCTTATTCCAGACCTTAGTGGGTGTCGTAGTCAGCAACACACCGCTGGGATGAATCTTCAAACCAGGCACAGTTTTGGGGAGGAAAGGATTTATTTGTAGCTATAGATACAGGGGAAGTTCCAGAATGAAAAAAAAAAGGCTGCTCCCCTTTCACAGGTCCAAGCAGAGAGAGAGAGAGAGAAAAACCCATCACCAACACTACACACCCAGAACAGGGAACAGGCAGGAGAGCAAAAGAGAATTTCTTCTCCTTTATATAGGCTTAGGGTGGGGTCTTACAACCCTTCCCCTGACTTAGTGGCTTCCTGAGTCTCTGAAATTTCCTTCCTGCACTGCCCACACAGGAAAGGATGCTTACTTCTAGCTTCTTTGAGCTTCTTTACATCCTGCCCCCTACTGAGAGGCTGTCTTCCTGTGAACATCCTCAGAGACCCACCCAAGATAATTAAAAAGATCAAGTTGACAACAAAATCTAACCATCACAGTGGGAATACTTCAAGTTTTTCCCTATTTAGTATGATATGGACTTTAGGTCTATTGCATATAGCCTTTAATTTGTTGAGATATGATGCCTCCATCACTAGCCTCTTCAGTGCTTTAATCATGTAGGGATGTTGTGTTTTGTTGAAGGCCTTTTTTGTGTCTATTAACATGATTATATGATTTCTGTCTTAATGTAGATTTGTGTGATATATTGCATTTATCAATTTCTATATATTGAGCCACCCATGTATCCTGAGATGACTCCTACTTGATAGAGGTGGATGTTAGTTCTTTAAGTGTTTGGTGGAATTTACCAGTGAAGCCATCAGGCCCTGGGCCTTTCTGTGATAGGAGATTCTGAGTTGCTGATTTACTCTGCTTGCTCATTATTGTTCTTCATCCTTTCTATTTCATGATTCAGTCTTGATAGGTTGTTTGCATTTAAGAGTTTATTCATACATTTTAGGTTTTCCAATTTTTAACACAGTATTGTTCATACTGTGGCATGGGTTTCCATGACTACTCTTTAATTTATAAATTATTATTTTACATATTTCTCTCTTCTTGGTTGGTATAAAGTTTTGTCAATTTGATTCATCGTTTTAATAACCAAATCTTGTTAATCTTATTTTTCACTTCTTTTCTAGCCTCCATTTCATTCATTCTTTCTGTGATTTCACTTGTTATTTATTTATTTAGCTGCTCTGTTAGGGTTCTTTGCAGGAACAGAACTGATTGAATATATGTTACAAAGAAGATGCATTATATTGGCTTATATGATGCAGGCTGGGCAGATAAACAATGACTATTGTCTGAAAGCTTGAGAGGCTGAGAACCAAGGAACTCCCAAGTCCACAAGTCTGGATGTCTCAGCGTCCCATGTCTCATACTGAAAGCAGATTTCTGGAGTGTTGCCAGTCGAGAGTCTGTAGTAGAAGGTAGAAGCCTTGTTCTATGTTACAAAGGATGGCAGCTACAGAGTAGATGCACTCATCAGCAAGCAGCAGAGGCAGCCAGCCTGGAAAGGGTTACATTGTCCCAGAACCTCTTATATATAGACAGCCATGTGAAAGATTCTGAGAGGAAAGTCTTCCTCCCTCCATTAATCCTTCCTGAAAATGACCTCATAGATATGCCCAATAGACATGTGTCTTGACTCCCGATCCATTCAAGTCAACAATAGAGGTTCGCCATCACAGCTACCTTTTGGGCTTGGTTGTTTAATTTCAGTTGCTTAAAGCATAAAGTTGGGATGTTTATTTGAGGTCTTTGTTCCTAACGTAGCCATTGAAGCTGCAAAGTTTCCTCTTAAGCTGCAAACTAACTTCCATTGATTTCAAGATATTTTCTAGACTTCCTTTTTAAGTTCTTCTTTGCACCATTGATTTTCAGGTATGTGTTTCTCATTTTCTATATTTTTTTTGGTAAAAAAATTCCAAAGTTCTTTCTGTTATTGATTGCTAACTTCATAATATTTTTTCAGAAATGAGATTTGATTTAATTTTGATCTTGAATTGTTAAAAGTTGTTTTGCAGCTTTCCCCGTGGTCTACCCTGAAGAATATTCTGTGTGTACTTGAGAAGAAATGTGCTGTGTAGTCATTGGGTGGAATTCTCCATATAAACCTGTTGGACCTATTGGCTTATGGTGCTGTTCAAATCTGCTATTGATTTTCTTGCTGGATGATCTATCCTTGTTGAGAGTGAGGTATTACCATCCCTTCCTATTATTGTACTGCTTTTTGAGTTTTCCTTTCATGACTATTAGGATTTGCTTTTTATATTTCAATCCTTTGAGGTTGGGTGCATAAATATTTATAATTATTCATTTTATTAATGACTTGGACTGATAAGGAGTATACATAGATCGGAATATCAGTTGTGACTTGTTTCTATGCATTGACTAATGTGCCATTCAATTTTTGTTTGATCTTAAGAGTGTTCACAAAAAAGATATGTATTAATGAGCAACTATAACTGCAGAATGGAGACCATGTGTTCCCTGATCTTGGATGTAAGCACTTAGTTATGGGGGCTGAACGCCTTGTCTCCTGGGACATTGGGTCTGGTGCAGAGATCAAGCTCCTGAGCTGTTTGTCTTTGTCTCAGACCATTCCTGCCTGAGACAGTAAAAAATATGCAGCTAGTTCCTGGGTCTTCAATGCCCATGTCCTCTGGGAGAGTCTTGCTTGGTCATGTGTATCTAAGCACACAACCTTGGTTACCAGGGAAACCAAGGCCAAGTGGGTCTGGATGCTTTTCCTACAGTTCTCATGTTTGCCAGAGATGCTGCTGGAGCAGCTCAGCAGCGTCTTATAGATGAAGGATTCACACAGATTCCATCACAAATGTGATGAATGTCATCAGGGGCAATTTGTGGTGACAAACACACTATACACTGGAACACACTGCTATTACTCCGAAGGTCTTGTGTCTAATACACAAACGAAGCAAGCACTCATTCATATAGAGATTTATTAAGTGCCAACTCTGTGAGGGGCAGGGTGCTAGGATCTGAGAATGAAATGGCAGATGAAACAGACACAGCCCCTGATCGCATGACTTTACGGTCTTCAGGGAGATGCGGATGCTAATTAATCTAACAAATAAATAAACAAGACATGTTCAATTGCTAATAAGGACTCTGAAGAAAATAAAATGTAGAAGGAGATGCTTGACATATGTTGGTAAATACAGGCAAGAAGCTACTTAATCAGGGAAAGGCAAGGGAAACCCCTCTGAGATGACATTACATTAAGAAGATCACAGTGCCTGAAGAGAGCCAGACACATCAATATCTATGGAAGGTGGCTTCCTGGAAGGGGAAGTGTGTAGGACCTTGGGGCAGTAAAGAGGTCTCCCCAAAAGTGTAAAGTGGTCTCAGCCACTTTAGGCTAAGGCTAGGGAAGACTGGGAATAGAAAGGAACTGGAGTGTGGGAGAGTTGCTGGAATGATCTCTGGGCCAAAGAAAGCATACCCAGTTCTGATGCTGTGTTTGCCCCTTAGGTGGGCTTGAACATGCTTTGTTACCTCTCTGGACCTTAGTTCTCTCTGTAGAACTTGATAGTTTCCCTATCAAGGAATCTGGAGTTAGCATAACACAATGATTGTCTCTGGTATTTTTGCTATGGAACCTTTCATGCACATGGAGTTAATGTGGTAGTGTGTGTATAAAACAATGAGGGTATGATGCCTAATCAGCCAACCCTGGATGGAATGATGTTTGCTGATGATCTTTTTTATGCGTCCTGGGATTCTGGGTTTGCAAGAAGCCCAGCTCTTTTGCTAAACTCTCAGATCTGTATGTCGTTCTTGTATGTCTCTAAAAAGTCTTCCTGTCTAACTGGGATCCCCAGGCTTGTTCAATTAAGGTGCGGCATCCCAGAGCCCTGTTTACCTGGATTTTCCATGCTGCTTGGGTGCTAACCGGGAAGTGCCTGAGAGATGTTAGATCTACTAAGGCAAGATTACAGGGCCTATTTAGCCTTGAGCACTCCAGAGTGCAGGCCCTCAGGGAGGCTGTACTTTATCTAATTCCACAGTAGGTCCAGGGCCCAACACTAAAGATAGGCAGGATCTGAACCCCAGTGTCATCTCTTGGATTAAACCCCGAGACAGGAGCAGAGACCATTGCCTGAGCTACATAGAGGACACATACAGTGGCGATGGCTTCATGGTCTCTCCTATTGAACACCCCAGAATGGCAGAGGTGGGGTGAGACCTCTTCACATTCCTGCCCTCACCTCCTTCCTCTGACTTTGCCCCTGCCAGCTAAGGATAACACAGCCATAGGCTGTGTGTATGCAGGGCCTGAGGTTGTGCTGCGTGGGCAGCTTTGCTTTGCGAAGCACTGAGGAGACACCTTTTCATTGCTCCCCAGGAACTGCACACTCCTAGAGGGGCAATGAAGAACCCATTAAATGCTTAAACGTGAAATACCATGTAACTACATTTTGAATTAGCTTTGCTGCTCACAGAGGGGCACATATCTGGTTATGTAAATAATGCATAAATCCCCAACGTAAAAGGTAAACTTCCATTGGCCTCCGTAACTCAGGTTCAGCTTTGAGCTTAGGATGTGAAGAGAAAGCTGATTTCTTTAACTAAGCAAGTTCTCTTTTTCTTTCCTTTTCTCTTCTTTTCTTTTCTTCTTTTTAAAACTGAGGCAAAGCCATGTGGTACAAGACAAGAAGAGAACCACATCCCAAGGTCTGCTCAGTTTGGAGTATAGTGCCCTATAGCTTACTCCTGGCTTAGCCCTTTGTGACCTTGAATAAACCCTCCATTTTTCTAGACTTCAGGGTCTGATTCATATAGGGTCACTGGCCCAGATTTTCCTGTATCCTCTGAAAACAAACGTTAAAGACAGAATGAGAGGAATGAAATGTCTGTGATAAAAAGTGAAGCTAGTCAAGGTGTGATGTCACTGTTACCAGCTGGCAGAGAGGTCATTATAGAAGGGAAAGGCAAGCATTTATAATATCTTTGATAGCATTTTGACGTCATAGTGGCATCCAAATGTGTGATGAGGGGACTCGGTTGTTTTGAGTAAGTTACAGAGCTATTTGGATATTGTCAAATTCATATGATGACTTCTGCCTGATATGATCTGTATATAAGTGGACATGATGTATCCAAAATAAAGTCAACAAACCACAAGAGCAAAACCTGGTCCTCCAACACAAACACTCTGAGAAACACTGATGGAGATTCTAGCTTTGAGAAGTCCCTCCAAATTAGCATAATATGTAACTGAATAAGGCATGTTCTAAAGTAGCTGAAAGAAAAGAAGTGATAGAGAGAGGGGTGGTCTTGGCTGTGCTGTTTTATGCTCTGTGGTCTTGGAGAAATCACTCTACTCTCTGAGCTCTAATGACACCCATAATCTCCGTCTTTTGATAAAGGTGCTGGAACAAGGCAAAGGAGCAGATCAGCATTTCTTTTAACAGAAGGAACCAAAATTGGTGAGTGAATTTGGTGTGGGGCTGAGAGTTGGGGTTGATTGGAAAAACAGTTCCAACCCTGACTCTTCCCAATATTCCAATCCCTCACTTATAGGTGAATCTACTTCTTTCCCTTTGAGTAAAGGAGAGCACACGGCAGTCCAGTAGAAGTGATGGATTTCCAGCTCCAAGCCTAGGGGCCACAAGCCTTCTGCTCACTCTCTTGGATCCTGCCCTCCTGCCATGTAAACAAGAGTCCATCCATGGTCAGCCAGTTCCCAGACAAGTTGGCAGCTGATTTCATATTTATGAGCAAGCCCAGCTAAGACCCCAAGAATCACCCAGCTGGTCTATGTGTTCAAATGGTTGACCTGTAGCATTGCATGATAATAGAATAAATAAAATCTTGGGGGGGGGGCTTGTCTCACACACCAGAAGCTAACTGACTCATGAATAAAGTGTGATGCTGGATGCCACTGGGGGTGTTGGCTGGGCTCCAAAGTGGGGCCAGTTTGATTTGGTTATCCTCAGCACCTTCCCACTCCAGACTGAATGTTGCTTCTGGCAGTCTAATCTTGCTCTTCTAGAAGGTGACCACAGACTGCTGAGTCTTCAACATCGTGGACAAGGGCCTCTTTGAGACCCCAATGAAAGCTCAATGATTTCTACACTTTATGTTCACTCATAGTGCAGTTTGAAGAGTCTGGGGTTGTTATAAACTCTTTTGCACAGTTAAGAGTTACAGGCATATGGGCTGGTGAGATGGCTAATTGGTTAAGGATCATTGCCTGTAAAACCTAACTACCTGAGTTTAATTCCCCAGTATCCACATAAAGCCAGATGCACAAGGTAGTACATATGTCTGGAGTTCATTTGCAGTGGCTGGAAACCCTGGAACCCCCTTTCTCTCTCTCTACTTACAAATAAATAAAAAATATATAATTTTAAAAAGAGCTCCAGGCATAGAGCAGATCTCTCCCCAGCTCCTCTCCAATCACTCTTCTCCTCTGCTGAAGTGTTCCAGATTTCTTTCTGAGCTCCCAAGGGTTTTGTTGACCTCATGAAAAGCAAACCAATGTTGGTGAGTATGTGGGAAAGAGGAGCTTTCTACACTTCTGGTGGAAATGAAAATTAGTGCACCCAGTGTGGAAATGAGCATAGAGGTTCCTCAAAACAACCCTATGGCCCAGCTATACCCCAGAAGAATCAGTCAGCTTACTGGAAAGACTCTTAAATGCTCATGCGAACTGCAGCACTATTCATGATAGCCAAATTATGGAATCAGCCTAGATGGTTATAGGCAGATGAATGGATAAAGAAAATATGGTATATATGCATATACAATGGCATGTTATTTATCCATTGAACAATGAAATTGCATCATTTGTAGAAAATTGGATGGATCATTACTAAAAGTAAACTTAGGCAATTCCACAAAAGCAAATATTGAATATTTCCTCTCCTGTGAAAGCTGGGAGGAGAGAAGAGAAAAGGAGAGGAGGTTATGAACAAAAGAACAAGTAATAGGGATATGGAAGGGAGATAAGAAAGGGTAATAGAGGGAGGGTCATTGAAGAACATTGTATGCATGTATAGAAATGTCATAATTAAACCACTTAATTTGTAAAATAATATATGCTATTGTGGTTTGAATCATAAACTCAGGTGTTTTGAATGCTTGAGCCCCAGCTGTTGGCAGTTGAGGAGGTGGACCCTTGATGGAGGATGTGTATTTCTGGAGGTGGTGTAGAAGTATTATAACCAGCTCCCTCTTGCCAGAAATCAGCTCATTCTCTTGCTTCTGTCTTTCACCTGCTGTATCAAGAAGTCATGTCCAGCTTCTGCTCATGCCATGCTTCCCTCTGCCATCATGAAGCTTCCCTTTAAGACCGTAATCCAAAATAAACCCTTTTCTCCAATTACCTAGTTTTGGTTGGGTGTTTGTCTCAGCAATATGAAGGTAACTACAACATATGCTAATTAAAAAGAGCTATAGCATCAATATCATCAATCTATCTACACAAAACAGTATGAGAGCAATAATCCATTAAAAATACACATCCCTTAGAATTGACATCCTCATCGTAGATGCTATGACTCCCTTGGTAGCTCTGTGAAGCATGTGGCAGGAAATCTATGCACATGCTTTCCTGGTGAGGAGAACAACGGGGCCTCAGTCTGAGAGTAGTGTTGGCTAAGGTTGGTCAGCCTGGAATGGGCAGTGGGGGGTTCATGTTACGACTCTTCAGTTCCTCATTCCTAAGGCATAGTGGGGTTAGGTCTGGGTGGGGAATGCTAACCCTGTGTGAAGAGCTTCATGAAGGCTGTGTAGTCAGCAGAAGAAAACTGGCCGGAGATCAGGTCAAGAGATAGGAATACCTTAGAAGCATAGGGCCTTGCCTGTGGGCACCATTACTGCCAGAGAGGAGGAGGAAGCCTGTGGTGCTATTTTAAGTTAACCTCATTTAAGTAAATCCCACCATTAATTGCATCAGACTATATATAGATCCTTCTCTTCTCCCTCTTCCCAAAAAAGGAAGGGCTCTCAGAGTCTTTAACACAGTCCAAACTTAGAATGATTTACACTTCATCTTAAACATGCCAGTCTATACCTTTCACAGAAAAGCATGATTGTTGAATTTTATTTTTAAAACAACCAAGAAAATGAGTCCGACTTGGAGATTTAATGTTCTTTGAACAAATTCAATGAATATTTACTGAGCACATGTCAGGTGCAATGTCTTATCCTAGGTGCACATGAGCGGGGACTTCTTGGAAATATACATGCAGATGCTTTGCAAAACATATTGCTGAAGGGCACCATGTGTCTATGTGCACATAAGAAAAGGAAGACAAATTATATAAAGCCTTTACTGTTTTAAAAGTTGAGCTAATGTCTTGAATCCTTAAGTGCTATCAGGGAGTTAATCCTCCCTTCCCTTACAGGCTGTGTTCCAACCCTCTGGGGTGAGCCCCATGATCCTGGAGTCCATGCCTTTCCCCACCCCGTGAGGAGCATTCATTCATTCATTCATTCATTCATATCATACTCTTTCCTGCCACTAGAAAAGACACCTATATGAGTTCCCACAATGGATGAGCTATATGATCTTTGTTC